>JAVQKG010130058.1:0-43013 GCA_036025885.1 Hypseleotris bucephala | reverse complement strand
GCTAAAATTAACTGAAATGCCAAAGAAAAATCTGTCTTGATTTATTATTATAGCAGTTGATTTAGAATTGAATTAGATCTTGGGGCATAAATGAACATTCTTTTAAAGTTAAGGAGAAGAAAATATTTCAATAATCTATAGAATCGAATCGCAATACGAATCGAATCGCAATACGTATCGAATCGCCACCCAAGAATCGTGAATCGAATCGTGACAAAGGTGAATCGTTACAGCCCTAGTACTTGGTGTGTTATAAATGATAGAAGACTGATAAAGAGGTGTCACCTGTCACTGTAAGCTGCTGCTGCTGCCGCTGCTGCAGCTGGAGTAGCTGCTACTGCAGCCGTTGGCTGGGCGTAACGATACGCTGCATATCCCCCCTGTGACCAGGCCACGCAGAACATCGAGGGATGAGAGAAAAGACCAGAAGTTATTCAGTGTTAAAATAAACCAGGGTTTCTCTACAAAGCAAGACTACTGGTGAATCTAAGGGGTTACAGTGTTGTGAAAGAGTGAAAAGATTAAACAAGCAGACAGTCAGCAAATCTGGCTAAACTGGTGCAGCATTCACAAGGATGTAGCTCAGGCTCTTTGTGGTCTATCCCTTCATGACCAACACACTAAAACGTTAATGCTTTCAAAAAGTAGTTTTTTTCATGGTCTGAGTCATGGAGGGAGAGACTCTTAACCCATTACTGTGCCCCACCTCAATTCCCCTGCCAAAAACACGCAGTTAAAGAAAGGGGAAGGGGTGGTGAGATGATTGTCATTTTCATGTTGAATGTAGAACAGCTGATGAACAGACATTATTACAACTACAGGTGTAAGAAGACAGTCAGCCAGTCAGATTAAGAAAGAGCACACACACACGCCTACAAGGGCCAGCGACCAATCACTGACAAACACAGCATGCTTTCCCAGACCGGAAACATACAGTGTGTATTAGGCCAAACATCCCTAAATAAATAAAAACACACAACGCTGCATTCTACCCTAAAGGATAAGTCACGACCAAGTCCCCACATTCAGGACCACACATTGCTGCTATGGGAAGGAGGCTGGACTTAGAGGAAAGAAGGGGCAGAGGAGAGGATTGAATACAAGAAATGATAGAAAAAAGCAAGAAGAAAAATAATAGATTGGAAGAATCAAAAAGAGCATAAAAAGTGGTAAGAGAAGGGGAGACTAGGGAAGGAGTCAGCCTTGTAAGTACGTCTGCATGCCCACACTGATTCAGTTAGCATGCCACAGGTGAAACAGATAGGGAGATTCCTGGAAGGGGTTGGAAATAAAAACTGTGGAGGACTGCTCTTGCCCTACATTTTCTTTACATCACTGGATTTAAATGTATGTTTTAGTACATTGTTTTAACCTTACCATCTTGTCTATGAAATGCATTTAACACATTTTTTAATTATTGTGTCTTTTGGGTCAAGTCACATCTGGGATGTTGTGCAAATCCGATCAATTAAAGACAATTTTGTAACAGGCTACATGAGTGAGACACCCTTCTCCTTCCTTTTATAAAGCAAATTCAAACTCAATTTCTTTTCTACCCCTTCCGTAACTCCGCCCATGTCAGAATCCGGTGAGTTAGTAGAAGATAGACAGAAGGCATTTCGATCTCAAGATGGTCAATATTGTCTAGCAGCACGCAGTCATTGGAGACGAGGAGGATGCACACTGGCTCTCACAAGAAAGTGTATAAAACCCTACCTGGGGCAATCTGCCACTAATGTCCTGAAACACTAGTCTACAGAAGAGAACAGAAACAGCTATTGTCAACCTGGTCACTCACACTCACGCACCATCACACACACTCACTGCTAATCACATTGAGACAAACGCACAAAATGCACAGGGACAAACCCAAGAGAGGAGGAACTGTGAACTCATTTTAAAATGTTTTTTTATAATTTGTAATGCACTGACAATACATAAACCATTCAATAATCCACCACTTTGGGGTTTCCCTGTGCCGCACACTTGAAAAACAAGATACAGATAGGGGAGAAACGTAGGGGAAGTGCGCATTTCAAAAGTAGAGAGGCTTATACTTACGTAGAGGTCAGCTGCACCGTAAAAGCCATCCTGATAGGCCATGACACTGAGAGCCAGGAGAAAGAGTAGAGTCCAGAAGAAATTGTGGAATGACCAAATCAAACAAAAACGTCGCATGGACATGGTCAAAAATCAAAGTGATGATTAAAAAGGTGAGACAATGGTGTCACAGACAGGTTGTGAAAGAGAGAAGAGAAAAAAGGGTGAGATTATTAACACACCGTGCAACATGCAGGACAAAATACCACCTCTTTGTATACAGTTACTTTGGATACAACTCCTATTTAGGAACATATGCTACCATTTAAAAGTACAAGGAAATGGTATTCTTCACTGTCAATAACTGCCATTAAAATATACCCATGTCAAAACATGCAGCACTTTCTTTAGCTCACTGGACATGCATTTAGTCATATGTTTAATGGTTTTGTTTACTGAGTGTTTACCCAGGGTACGTTGGGATGGCCGGTTGAGGCACAGCTGCTCTGACAGCACTGTAGACGGGACGAGCGCGACCCCGGAGTGCCCCTCGAAAGGTGGCAGCGGTGGAGGCGGCGGCTGCAGCTGCTGGGTACGGGAAGCCCGGGACTGAGGAGGCAACAGAGACAGAAACAGTTTAAGTGACTTAAATTCAGAGCAGTGCACTGTACTGTCGGGAGATAGGAGAGGCTTACCTGTGTAGAGTTCAGGACTGTACATTGCGCCAACCATTGGGCTCAACTTCCACCCTGCTAAAATTAATATGACACATTTTAACAATGGTTTACTTCACAATATTACAACAAATATCTGCATAATATAAAATATGGATTAGGTCGTTCACCATATGGTAGTGCGGCGAGACCCTCCCCGTTTGCATAAGGTGTAGTGATCTTTTTGTTGGTCATCACTCTGGCCGTGGCATTATTGACCTGGGCATCAGAGAAAATGGGAAGTTATGTGCCATTAAAAACAACAAGGAGGGGAGTACAGGAGTACATAGATTTTATCAGCTCTTACATAATAATTTAAACTTGCATATGGTAGCATTATACTCATGACAGATGTTAATTCTGTTGATGAGCAGCAATGGTATTTGATGCATGCGCTTCTTTTAAAAAGGAGAAAGACATTGAAAACAAGGATCCCGGTGAGTAGTCAGGCAATCTGCATACAAACAATGCGACATTTGGCACACAGTAAAAGGAAAACTGAAATGCATTCAAAAAAACAAATCCAAGACCATTATATTACTACCTGCAAAAAAAGGAGGGAAAAGAAGGTGAACTAAGCAGCAGAATCATCAGTTCAACAAAATGCAAAAACATCAATTAAAGAGTTCATACACAAATTACACGCAGCCGATCAAGAGCGCATCACATGACCAGAAGTGAGCAAACATAGCCAATCAGCAAGCATCAGATGCAGCAAGAGACCAATCAAAAGATAGGCAGCCTTCCCAGTCATTAACACTACACATCATACGAAGTCAAAGGAGGAAGGGCAGGGAGAGAGAACGACAGAGAGACGTAAACGAGGATGCAGGAGGAGCCAGTCCACATGAAAAACACAGAAACACACATATGATGAGGACAGTGAACAATCCATCCAAATGTGCAAGGTCTAAAGACAAAAAGATGCACACTCTTCCAAATCACATCTGACCATTTGCCTACTTTGCCTTACTGAACTTGACATGAGCAACGATGAAGAAAGAAATGAATGTGTGAGAATGAGTGAGAAAAAGTCTACAGACAAGACAGAGGGGATGAAGGATGCAATATCACTATCAGAAAAGTAAAGAAAATAAAACAAACTCAACCCATTGTTGTGTCACACAGCAGACCTCAGAACACTAACACACAAACCAGAAACAAGTCAAAAGTATAAAGTCTCTGATAAAAATAGATCTATCTCTATGTGTTCTGTTCTAGAAACGTATTGTTGCATGTTTACAATGTACTGTATGTAGATTTATTTGACCCACTAAAGTCAGCTGCTCGTGTATCTATGGTCAAAGAATATCACTACTGTCAAACAACTAACACTAAACTGATACCAAAAGTATTGCAGTTATAAATACACAGCCTAGATCGCATGTCTAGTTTAGCTACCACACCTCTCATGCTTAGCATGCTGTCCCAATAAAGTGCAAAAATGCAACTATTGCTGACACATGACATAGAGAAATGACATAGTACTACATGACGTCATACAGATGACGAGAAAGAGAGTAAACCATGCAGGATACAGCTCTGAATTATATGCCGAATGCAGTTAGAGGTGATTGGAATGAATGCATAAGAAGTGGTAGTCATAGTTGTTGCACTTGCAGATAGATGCAGTACATTCAGTTATACAAGTGGCCTTAACAATGCCATGCGGTCAATGGCTAATCTTGTAATCATTTCATTCACCTCCTCCCCAATCAATCAATCAATCAATCACAGAATTAGCCAATCAGGATCTGTCAATCAAGCTCCCCCGCAGCAGGAGGCCTTCATTTAGGTGTCGGGATGCATTTTATTTCATTTGGACGGATGGGGTGGGGGAGGGGTCATTCAAAGATGATGCCATGTGTACACAACTTACCGTTGCCAGGGAAACGGCGTGAGGACACGCGAGCAGTTACCGTGGAGACTGACAACAACAACAACATACAAAAATCATCAGGGAAATAGAGAGAAAATATATGCAAGAAAGAAATGATGAACCAAAACAAAAAGGAAAAATAAACACAAAAATAACTTAAACAGAGAAAAACGAGGTAATGAAAAGCAACCCCCACCCAAGGGTGAAGAGCAGTAGATGTAACAGTCACGTGTCACCTAAAACCTTCAACCATGTGAATGATCTCCTCTTCTAGTAAATACCAACAACAAACAGGTCATGTGTGTTGTGAAGAGGTAAAATGTGAGAAACAGAACTTCACTGTTTCCTAATTCATTTGCAAAAGTAAAGCCTCTCGACATCAAACTAAATCCCAATCTCCAATGTTTATGCTAGCTGACGTCATCACAGGACAGGGACATGTAGAGATATGGGGCAGGGATGGACATAACAGGAAGACAGGTGCACATGTAGACAAAGAGGAACAAACAGACAAACAGAAAGACTGGCCTGAAGAAGATTAATGGATGGAAAAATAAAATAAAAAATTAAATCAGCTTGAAAAGGGGGGTTTTACAGCTATCTAGTGCATTCTCTTCACCTCACTCTCTCGCGGCCCTTCGTGTTTTTATTCCAGCACACCCACACACAGACAGAAGAGTGCAGGACATACCATACCATGCAAGAGGAGCATCAATAGCAAGAAAAACAATAAAACCGAAAAAGCCAGAGCAAATGGCAAAAGCATAATTTTTTTCTCAAAGGCCATTTGCAATTTAACACCTGAGCTCATGCTGACAAGATGTAAAATAAAAAGTCACAACAAAATGCACTTCCATGAGATTGGGTGTTGTTTTTTTCAGGGGTGATAGATGCAAGGACGTGTAAGACATTTTCGTCCATATCGCAATCGTGAAATGATCAGCTTTCCTACTTTAAGAGCATCTCAAAATACACCACATTTCTCACAGCATTCCTTAAAAGTCTCAGAAAATTGCTATCTGAACATGCATCAAGTCTTAACACATCATACATCAAGGATCTCTAGTACCCAGAGGTATTATTGTTTAAGATTGAGTGAAGAAGTCAACATCCATTCTCAAGCGCCAACCATGCAACATACAGTGTAGCCTCTTAGCGAAGCCATCAAGCGCTACCGGAAAGAGGCTGGCTGTCCAAACAGAACTGTGAACAAAAAGGCCACTCATTGCATTGATGGTGGATGTTATGATGGTAAAGTGATGAAACAGAGGGTGAAGATAGAGCAAAACAAAACTCAAAATGTCCTACATGCTGTGACAGAAGCCAAGAGTCAGCAACTACTAGGGCTGCACAATATTGGAAAACGTGCACACTAGGGGCATTCGATTGCTTTTTGACATAAATGGTTTTAAATGTAAAATTTTGCAGATATTGTATACAACTTACTATTCAAAACAAGGTGTACACCCAAATTTGGGGACAAGCCAGGGCTAAAGACAGACTGAACCAGAACCTGAACAAAGCTTAGCACAGAACTGAACTGAATCAGGACTAAACCAAAACTAATCAATACTACACTGAGGACTAAATCAAGACTAGCTACCTTTTAATTTAGTAACGCTAGTCCCAACTTCTTTTTAGCCTCTGAAAGAACAAATTGCAATCTGTCAGATAAACACTTAAACCTTATTGTGTAAAAAGCAATATACATATGTTTACTAATTTATCAATATATTGTGCAGCCCTAGAACAACTACCACCAGCCATGCCTTTTGCGTAATTCCTTCACCCAGCATGCTTTGCAAACCACATACATTAGTTATAAGATCCAAGTGCAACGTACAGCCTGAGATGACAACAACAATACGAGAGAATAACAACGGCATAAACATTGTCAAGAAAAGTGCCAATCAGAGAAAGACGTCTGTGTGTGCAGCACCAATGCACCATGCCGGATCGAAGCCGAAGAGGTTAGAATTGAGCATACACAACATTACAGCCACCCGGAAAACCTCTGGGACACAAAGACCACCGAGACAAACTCTTTTTTATTGTCAGACATGAAGGGAAAACAGGAAAGATGTTTGCTGTTACAAAGAAAGGGGTTGCGAGTTACCTCAATTTTTCTCCCTTCCACCAGAGTCCCATGAAGCTTCTCTCTGGCCCTCTCTGCGTCTGCGCTTGACTCAAATGTTACAAAGCCAAAGCCCTAAGATGGAGAAAAGAAAAAGAAGGGATTGGTTTGAAAAAGCTGAAACTAAGCTGCTGCTGTGAGCTCATTTCTGTCACTAATGATGTGTGGTTTTTCACCATCCTACCTTGGATCCTCTCTCATTGAAGATGATCTCGACGTCAAGGATCTTGCCAAATTGCTGCAAAAAACAAGAGAGAAAAATGAGAATCTGCAGAAGGAGGAGTCGTGTGGTGCCTTTTGCCACGGGGTGTCAGCACTGTTCAAGCATGAGCTGTTGGCACGCAGCCAGCGCTGCTAGTCTTTTCTTCCACCATATCTTGCGCTTGCCTCTGTTCTTTTCTCTGCACCACACTTAAAAAACATGGCTTATGTAACAGTCCCGCATTACACCAAATACTAACACCTCACTACCTCAAAATTTGGCAAGCTAAGTTGTAAGTTAGTGGATACAGACTACAGAGTGTCCCCCCTGAATTTAGATAAACAAGGTTATATATTTTTAAATTGTTTTATGTAAAAAAAAAAAAAAAAAAACTGGTCAAAGTCTACATCAAATTTGGTATACCAAACTACAATTTCAAATTTACTGTTAATGAAGGCAATGTATTTTTGTCTTAATTTTTTTAAATTATGTCAGAATTGTGCAAATGAATGTGTTCTGACTGCTCCTCCTATTTATGTACACAATTTTATTTCAATGTCAATTCTATACAACATGCAATGAGGCATGAAGTCCATACAGACCCCAAACATCTGCCGCAGGTCGGGGTCCCGGAAGCGGAAGGGGATATTGGAGACGTGAAGCCGTTTGGGGGTCCCCTTAGCATCTGACTCATCAACGACGCTCCCTCCTCCGCCGCCTCCCGAGCCGACCCCTGACTGACCGTCAATCTGGGAAGACCCATCTGGCTGCTGGGACAGAGACAGAAGAGTGGCAAAGGAGAGGATAAGTGGGAAAACAAATGGAGTAAGTCACGAGTGTGTGGTGTGTAAATATTTACATCAGAAAAATCAGTCTGAAGCAGTTATTGGTGTTGCTGTAAATATTGGGATAAATGACCACAATTTAAACAAAAGCAAATAGCAATTTATTAATGGTATTAAAATAATTACAAAGAAGAGGAGAACACAGACTTCACCATTCTTCAATTGTAACAATATGTGCAGCCCTACACAAAACATGGTGATCTTCCAATTCTTTGCACATGGCACCACAAAACTCCTCTGTTGGTACATAATCCTTTGGTACACATAAATGTGTTTTATTTTGCTGTCACATTGTGAAATTCTCAAGTAGTTTTCATAAAGCTATGTCATTAATCAAATCTAAACTAATAGTACAAAGACAATGGCTGTATCATGCGTTTGCATGGCATTCCAAAAGAAATCCTTAATACAGACAGTGTACAAGAGAAAAAAAAATGTGTGGTGTATTTTCCTTCTTGGACCTTTTCTACCCTTTTCTGAAAACGGATTTGAAATTTCACCATTTCTTTTTGAGTAATGTTGCAAAGAAACCAAATTTTTACTTAAGCTGCTTTCCTTCACAATCACAGTAACTCAAGTAGTTTAAATAGATAACCATCATTAATGTTTTCATAATTTGTAAATTATTTAACTTCTACTTTTTTTAAATTTGAGTTCTTTTATTACTCTTAAGTTGGGCTGCATAATATTTTTTTTATATTTATTTAGTTAAAATAGCAACAAAATCATAACTAAATACTCAAAAATGAGGACTAGAACAAAGCCACAGTAGGACCAAATTAATGGAAATCAAGACTGAAATTGGACTCTTGAATATAGTCTAGGAAAAAAAATATAGGCCTACCACAAAAAATGTTAGCTTGAAGATTTGAATTTTTTATGATATTGCGTTTGCTGATATGACTTTAACAATTATATCATCTACTATGCAGCCTTACTGTCAAGGGAAACGTATCTGACACCAGTTCATCCCTAAGACTTTATTTACTTGAGATCTTGAAGCTTTCACAGTTCACAGAGAGATATTGAAAGATACTGTGGGATGCTCAGAGGAAGTGGCTGCTACTCACTTGGGCACCGAGACTGTTGGCGGCGTTGGCGCTATTGGCTGCTCCGCCGGCTTCCACTGGGCCCTGCACTGCCCCTGCTGCGTACAGGCTGCCCCCGTAATCCAGCGTCAGGCCGTTCTGGGGGGGTGGAGGCGGGGGCGGAGGGAACGCAGAGAAGGGTGGGGGCACCAGTCCCTCCTGACCACCAGCACTATCCTGAGAGCCCTGTTGGAGAAAAGACAGAGGCTTAAAACAGGGCTCATACAATTTTTTAAAGATGAATTTAGAGCACTTTTCAGGTGTTTTCAAGCAGCATAGAACTGGAGCATTGGCGGAGTCTGCGGTGTGGAACTACCTTGCCTGATGGTTAAAATATGCCACTGAATTGTTTGAAGTAGATTTATAATTTAATTAAAAGGTTTAAAAAATTGCAGAAAATGTTCAAGCAAAAGTTCGCAACCTTCTATAAATAATGGAATAATCTGTGTGTTCAAGTTGCGGACCTTAGTTCAGACATTCAGTCATTTGTTGTGATTTAAACATTTTAAAAAAAAAACGTTAAAATTCCAGCATTTTCAAGAATTTCAAGCACACGTACAAACCCTTTTAAAAATGTACTCCATAAGTTTCCTCAAATAAATAAATGTTAGAAATAAAAACAAAATGTTTTACTAGACTCTGTAAGTAATCTATCAATTATTTTCCTTTAGTCCCCTTGATCTCAATAGCAACATCTGAACAGGGTCAGGTAGCCAATTTCACAATTTTTACTTTGTGTTTTTTATATATATTTTCTTATTTTAGGATTGTTACAGATATCAGGTATCGTAGATGAAAAATGCACACTTAAATTTTTTTTTTCCCCCCCAAATCCTCAAGCAGAAGTAAAAAGCAAGTACAAGTTAAAAAGTAGTAAAATGCAACAGACAATAAACATCAAAATTCTGGCATTACAAAACTATATAACATCAAAGTAAAGGATGAAACTACACGAAAACATGAATCTTTATCAGACTTTTTCTTTGAATGATGTGATAAATCAATAATTATTATTACTCTCTAGCTGTTTTGGAAATTATTTTAAAGTCTAGCATGTTTAGAATGCCAATCTACAGCATAGATGTAGAATGGTAAGATCGGAAGGTAAGAGTCACCCAAATTTTGTACGGTTTATATTGTTACTTCTAAATATCATACATTGAAATGAAATGTAGTGGGCTTCAAAATTACTGTCCTATATTTTATAGACAAATATATTTGTTTTAGCAAGGCCACTGTCACTGTTTCCAGGTATATGTTGTATATATATTGCTTTTTCCCCCGCTATAATCTCCTCATTACACACCCCTAACTGTGTACATGTGTATAATGGGCTGTTATGGACACCCCCCACCCCACCATTAAATATTCACCACAGGCACATCTATTATTAAGGGTCAGATGCTTCCATGCACCATGTTTTGTACAACGGTTAAGTCACTAACGCCCACACATACACTCACAAACGCCTCTGCGCACGAACCACCTTTGACACACGGACGCCCACGCTTCTAAACGCTCGCAAAGACCAACTGTTACTAAGACAGCATGCCCAAGTTACTTCACCATCATTATTACCCCCAGAAATGATTTATAAGTGGAGCGTAGGAAAAAACAGTACAATACAGGCTCCCACAAACACATGGTGGAGCACGACTCAAGCAATGGCACACACGCGTACATTCCTGGTTGTTGGCAGTAGGGCATGGTTACCCTAAATGGTAATACAGAGCAGCAGGAGACAGCAGACGAAAGGAGAGAAACAAGGGGATGGATAATAGAAAGTGCTGACTGATGCAAGAGACACGGCCATAACTAAAAGATAAACTGACCAGCTCTGTCTCTCACATCTTTATATAACTGCACTGATAGGACAATCAATTACTGTTGAAGGGTTCCGCAAACCGTTTGTGTCTTCTCTCTGTGCTTCCAATTATCATTATTACCATCATTATCACTTTCCATATAATTGTTATTAGTAATAATGGAGAAAGGCTTAATGATGTGCTGGCACTATAATGTTTCATTAGAGAAAGTAACACTGTTGTCTTTTTCCACCTGAACGCCGTAACCTCTAAAAGGCTCTATGCTCGACATCTGCTTGGATGCTCTGACGTTATGTGTGTATGAGTGACAGGCGGCAGCGATGCCCATCTGAGTTGCACAATAGATCTCTGTCCCTTTGGGAGTGCTAAAAGTGTGGGAGGGTGAGCTTGAGAGTATGTGAGTGTGCCATCTGTCTCCAGCTTTTGACCTTTCTCAACGTCACACCTGTGACACACAAACCAAGCCCCTTCCCGCTCGAGCAGAGAGGACATGGATCATGTCGATATTATGACAGGAGGGGACACGGATAACACACAAGAGAACTTTGTTCTGTGCAACAACATGTAAACACAAGTATTACCAGAACAAGTACAAAGATCACATATACTGCAGGTATCTTAAACAGGAGTGTTCACATTATAGACTCAGGGAGACTTCTTTCACTTGGTGAGTCATTCTGGTGACTGTGGCACATGGGATGTTATTTATAGTCATATAGCTTTGAGGTTTTCCTATAAATATTTGTATAGCATATTTCTTATAGTCTAAAATTTCATTCAAAGCTAAAAGCCTTTTGACCAAACACAAACAAACTATTTATTAGAATACCAGTGCCACAGTCGTTTGAATGATTGTTCTGACGGTGCTTATATATACGGTGAATATATATAGTAAATATGAGCTATAAATTGTGTAAACCTAAAAAAAAAAAAATTGTGTAAACCTTTTTTTTCCAAACATATGTTGGCAGGTAACAAAGAAACCTCCTACATGTATCTGCTGTTATTCTAAGAAGAGCCAGAGACTTTTTTAGCTTAAGTCTTGTGCTGCAGCCCGGATTGTTACTTTGTTGTGATCTCCAACAGAGTGGAGCGTTTCGAGTCGGTGTTGCCCGATGTCCCACTGTGTGTCCCCTCTTTGCTGCCATCTCACACTGCTCTCCTGTCAGGTAAAACTCTCCTAATGTACCTTATCCACAAAACCTACACCATCCTCCATCTTCTGTAGCCTCATCTGGGGACTGAAGCCATTCACTCACAAGATTATAGTCTCCAAGTCTCTGAAATTAAATTCACATCATAACTGTGCCATGTCCTCTCTTCAAAGGCCCGTTGCAGCTGAAAATACTACTTTCAAACTCACCCGCGGGCAAACAAAAACATGATCTTGCTAAGTGGAAATGTCATAAGATGTAGATGGATACAACGCCATCTCATACAATCAGTTCCAACAAGTCTGTTTGTTGTTTACCAAGTCTGTGCTGTACTGTTAATAGAATGACATAACTGCTCCTTCACAACAGAGACCAAAAAAGAAAATTAGCAACAAATACTGTCCAATTGTTATCTAGAAATAGCTACAGTTTTTAATAGACTTTGAACAGACTTTTAATAAAGAATTCAAATTTGAGGAATAAAAATAACTTAACAGCTTTTTCTTGATGTATACAGCTTTTCCCCAACTTGTTACTCACAGCCCTTGAAATCTCACCCCTTAATAATAGGCTAAATAGTCACACACTATAGCTGCAGTGGAGGTGAAATGGATAGCGGGTGGAGCGATCATTGTAGGTAATCGCTAACCCAGATGACAAACAGCCACAGAGTGTCTTTCTAGAAAGAGAAAACTGATCTCTGTGCCTGAATCGACTTGGGAAATGAGAAAAGCAGTGTTAATAAAAAGGCTGAGATGCTGGCAATATCTCTATGAGAAGCCGCTTCAATGTAGAAGTACAGCCTGTCCATATTAAACATTTCATGATACATTTAGGTTTGGCTGCAATAGGTGTTAAAAATATATGGATGTAGGATTTGATCAAACAATATGTAATAAATATAATGATAATCATATAAGGACTTATTAACCACCACCTAAAACAATATACACTGGACTCATATGTTAAAACTAGGGGTAAACATTAGTTAAATTACATTACTAAATTAGATCTACTTTTATTTATTTATTTGAGCGGGACAGTGCATGTTAATGAACAAACAGGCATATACAGCATGAATGTAAACATAGCGGATTATAGCAAAATGCTCATTTTCATTCGTTGTCCCAAGGATTTGGGGGAGATGGGAGTACAAAGGTGGCATTATGGATAAAATTGTAATATGTCAATTTTACAATATCTCAGCAGATTCAACTGATTATGTCTGCTGGAATACAATCAGTTTGAATAGCCCTCCTACTATGCATAAAAAATTTACAACAGTCTTAATGACTGACTAGACTAGCAAGTACTTGATCCCATCTCAGACAAAGCAGCACTCATTGAATAGTATGCTGAGTTGCCTTTTGAAGCAGTCATGTACATTTTATCCTTGTGTGCGACAGATTAAGCCATGTTTATGTCTATGGCGCTGTTTACGGAGAGAAACAGACTAGAGAATAGCAGGAGAATGGACAACCCCGGCTGTTGCCTGTATCTTGTGCCAGACCGAAATAGAAGCGGGAACACAGGCCAAAAACAACCTTTTATTTGTGTTCGACGATTGGCCTTTTCAGCGCGGATCAGTTATTACAGGGACTCAACGGGCATCTCTCTACCTGAAATGTGGTCAACTCTCTTGTATAGCTACAAAAATAGTTGGCTGTATTTGCCTTGCTTGTTACTTTTCACTGTTGAGCTGCCTGACTAGCTGGCGGCCTTTGTGATTTGATGGAGATAAAAGCATGTAGTGAATGAATGCACATAGATGGAGATATGAAAAGAGGGGACACACAAAGATGCAGCAGGAGAAAGCACTTGGTCAGCAGAGAAGAGAAGCCCCGTGGATAAATTGTAAGCATTTTTGTCCGCACTTGGGTTTGTATACATTTTGCTTGCCAACTTGCCTTGCTTGTCATCATGTGTATGTTTGTTTGTTGCCTACACTCCCCCGGTGTTAAGGCGTTATATTCTTGTGCAAGTGTATGCGTTGGCTAAAGCAAAAAGCCAGTGACTCAGAGTGGTAGCTGTAGCTAGCTTACTTTCGGGTCACTTAACAGCAGCAAGTGTGTCTGAGGAGGCATGTTATAAAATGTGCGCTCGTCTGCAGCAGCACAGTCTCACAATATACGCTACAGGAGACAAGGAGGAGGAGAGGAGCGTGGCTAAGAGCTAACTAGGGCAACGCTGGGTCATTTCACATGAATAATGACATTTCAGGATCTTACTTTTGCGGCCCTGAAGCCATTAGAGACTATAGCCTCATTCAGCAAAAGTTGATGATGGAAAATATGATGTGCACTGTTAGCGGTTGCAATCAAATTACCTGGGGGAAGTTTAGTTTTTTGGCTTCGGAGGCTTGTGTATTGTGTTATCTAAGCGAAAAACAGCTGGAGAACCGTTGTGCGGCGTGTGTGGCATAGTGATGAGCCAGGAGACACCCTCTTGTTAAATTATTCCATCCTACATCTAACCATCCCGAGCCAGCCTCCTCCCCCTCACGCAGTGCCTCTTCTTCTCTTGTCTTTCCTCTCGCTACCGTTTCCTCCCACACTCCCTTTCCTCTGCTCCGCTACTTTACGCTTCATAAAATCCAGACGGGACCCTTGCATATGTCCCGCCCCCATAAATGCCAATCATCTTATCAGCTTCATAGCAACAGTACAGCAGTGTGTGTCAGGCTCCTCCCACCCACATACTGCTACATATCCCTTATAGGGTAACATAGGTGCTTGTCAAACTGCAGTCCTCCCACTGTCCCTTTGCCTTGTAGGGCTTTGGTCACCCCCGTTTCCTTGCATGCCACCCCGGGTGACTCCATTATCTCCTGTCTGTTTACAAGAGGCGTGCATGAATGTACAGGCCAGCAGCACACGCAACATCACTGTCACCCCTATTATCCATCAACTGGCTTTATTAAAGTTCCTATTGAGCGTTACTGCAAAATGAACTAAAGGCAAACACCCAACAAAAGCTTGATGAGATATTTTGTCCAGATTATTGCTCATTAAAAGCTACACATAAGGATATGAGCAGCTGAACACACAACTTCACTTACATGTGTTTACCCAACATTCAGCACACCTTTTAGCCATGGCCATGAAGCGAGTTAGTCTAGTTCTGCGGCTCCCTTCAGTTCATTATGTGGATGTCCATTGTGGCTTTGTAATGTACACAAATGAGACTCCTGTCAGACATTAGGCATACAGATGCGTCCAGATACTTAAGCATGCAAACTAGAGTCTGCTCCATTTCATAACCATCTTTTTAATACAAGCGATACTCACAAGGTGCTTACTCTACAGGGCTCTCCCATCAATGTTTCCCTCAAACTGTCTAACAATCTGCACAAATTAATGACTCATGCATGTTGCTACGGCAACACAGCTCATTGGGATCATCTAACAACCATTATTGTTAACCCTGCAACGAATCAATAACATGATCAGAGGGGGAGGACAGACAGTAAGGCAGAAGGCAGGAGCAGTAGGAGGGGGTGGCTCCTCACGACCCGTTATAGTTATGAAAGCATGCTGCTGGTGTGTGTAAAGTTTCGCAGCAGGTAGGCGTCTCTCCCCTGCCTAGGGGCACATACTTAGGTGGGGCTTGAGAAAATAGATTTTGGTCTTTCGCACCATCTCCTACTCAGAGGTAATGCCAGAATAAGCAAGGTACCGCTAACCTCATCTTTGTTGGAATAACGCAGACACAGTGGGTAGTTGCGCATACAAATGTAAGTGCACAGTGTGAAATTGCGTCAGAGCAAAGTAGCTCTCAGAAGCTGACCTGTGATGGTGCCTGATCACAGTGGTCTTCACTGGGTTGATCTGTGCTTATCTGTCACTTTAGTCCATGCATAATTTGTGCTTCCTGGGCTTCCCTGCCATCTGACCGAGGGTGTCCCGTCACCTTTAAAATCAATTTCCAATCTCCTGCTCCCATTCTGTTCCCTCTGACCCACCCCCCTCCCCCTCTCTTCCAGGGGCTCTTAAAGGAAAACATTGAGATAACAGCTGCCAGGGCCCCAGGGAGAGCGCAGGAGGGAGAAAAGAGGTCAAACAGTAAAGAGAGTAGGAATTCAAGGTGCAGCTGAAAGAGTGCCTGACTCACTCCAAATGAAATGTAATGATACAAACGTGACACTTCATGCACTAACTTTGCAGCCCACTGTGCACTGGAGCAGTGTGTGTTTGTGAAATGTGTGACACACAAATTACAGTGAGGAGGTGTGAGCTGAATAGAGGAGATGCAGAAGGCTGAAGAGTTTGGGATGAAGAGAAAAAACAAAAAGCTACAGACAGAGACAACTGTTCCACGGACACCTGTCCCTTTCGCTCACAGGCTTGGAGCAATGTACAGAGACAGCTGCTGGGGCAATAAAGACTTTTGACTTACCTCTCCTCCCCCTCTGGCCTCTGCCTGCCTGGGTTTCCACTATTTCCACGCTTCAGAAATTAGTTTAAAGGCAGGCAGAGGCAGCGCACATCCAGAAAAACACGCTGTACTGTATGTTCACATAGATTCTTCTGAGCATACATAATACATGGCACAGCTCTTTCTGGCAGCGGCAGCTTCAATGTTCACACTGCATGCACTAGTAGCTCTGGGCAGGAGAGCAGATGCCACAACAACAGTGTACAAAACGCACAAGAACATTTTTCAGAAACAATCTCTTAGATCGTATTGCCATGTCATCTCTGCCCGCTGCACGAGTTTCACTGTTTGTGTGGCTCGCAGCAACTATAACAGTAGTCCAAAATGCCCTGAGTGGACCACTCCACTAAAGGGGTCAAGTAGAGTCCTCATCTGTTAGTAGTTAATTAACATTTCATGCTCAGTGACAGCGCCGGGCTCTCTGATGCCGCTTCATTTACAGTGAGAGTTGTGACGCACACAGACACACAACACACACAACACAGCGAGCAATATTAAAAAGCAAGAGCGCTAACACTCACCGACAACACGTTAGGATAGTACAGTCCCATCATCGTATTCTGTGCAACAACTCAAAGTGTGGGCTCTCTGCGCTCTCCTCCGCGCTCTCTCTCTCTCCCTCGCTCTCCCGTTGAGTCTGTGTCACCAGCTCAGCTCTCTTCTGTCTGTCTCTCAGATTCAAAATCTCCCTCTCCTGCCCCCGCTCGCTCGATCGCCCTGCCCTCCTCCTCCTCTGGCCCCTGTCACTCGCTCTCTTTTTACGGTGTCTCCCACTCAAGCCTTGCTCTTGCTGCTGCTGCTCCGGTGCTGCCTGCTCATCTCTAAATTGACTGTTGTTGTGTGGAGCCGGATAGCCCCAGCCTGCCCCACTCCTCCCACCAGCGCTCTGTCACACCTGCAGACTGGCCCCTCCCCTCTGGTGTCGCAGTCCCTTTCTCTACTCACAGCTACTTCTTCATGTAGGTGAGTTAACTGGGGCTGCAGGCACCACTGGGAGGCTGTGTGAAAACTCGCCATTCACTGTGTTACGTAAATGTGCTGCTCCTTTAAGAGTTACACATCTATTTATTTATGTCATACAATTATTTCTTAACAGTTTATCAAAACTAACTGCTGGACCACAATAAAAATATGCATAAAACAAGGTTTGTGAGCTTTGCCATGACTGAACATGCACTATTCGCCTTGTTGCTTAAGCTCAATTAAAAGCAGCATTTAGTTAAATTTATGTCACATTTGTAAATAGTTAAAAAAATAGATCTCAACTACACTTAACATGTATGTGCCCTGACCTAGTACAACCCAATGGGGGCAGCATAACAGCCTCAAGCAGCTCTAGTACAAAATGTATCTATAAAAACACTTACACATCACATCAAATATAAGGTCCGGTACATTCTTTGTGTTGTAATTATTCACATTCGGTGTCCCACAAATCCACTTGGCTCATGGCGACGCCATTTGCATTCTGCTCAGGAATGGTGGAAAATGACTTGTGTAATACAATTACATGAATAACAACTCAGCGAGGTAATTACTGAATGCAAATGTGTTGAAAAGCCATTTCTGAAAAGACTTCAGCCAGAAGGAAAGAAAATCGAGATGTGAGATCATTAAAAACCTAAGGATTAGAGCTACACACCAGAAAAAACATAGTCGCTTTTTAGTTCACTGCAGAGCACTGCCTCATTTTCATTTTTTAAGGATAGCTTAAATAGGGATAAAGATAAAGAAATAAAAACTAATTAAGAATATATCACTTATTGTATTTATAATTCCTGTGTATATTAACCCTAATCCAAGAAAGTGTGCAAAATTTGTTTTCTGTATGTAGCCAAGATCTTTACAAAAATGATCTGGAAATAATTTGGTCACCAATAGGATTTGTGTTTTGCCACCTTGTATTTCAGACCAATTAAAACATAACCATTTCTTTAATGATTGATCTGCCAGTCTGTCATTATCCAGTAAAAATGCAATGAAGGGTCCTTCCCACTCACAACCAATTAAACTACCTCAAATCTATCTCCTCTGGGGCCCTGCATAAAGCCATTAAGGAAACATTAAGACAAAACCACTTGGCAGGGATTTTTTCAGACAGCTCCTTATTAGTGTTTCTCAGTTTGAAAAGTGTCTGTAGCATGTTCACACATCCACTCACTGCTGCTCTCTGGGCTCTTCCTTTGATCACATCTTTCTCACACGGTTGTTGACAGTTTAGCGCCTCGGTGCTAAGGGAGCCTCCTCTGCCCACTATTGTCTTGCTACAATTTTTTTTTCTCCGTATGCAGCAGGCCTGGACTTCCATTTCTACATGAACACCATTCCCAGCCTTTATGATTATTATCTGACCAAAATTATCATTAGGGAAGGAAGTGGCTGAGAACGCTATCATCTTCACAGTGAAATGAACAGTCTCTAATTGGCTCAAAGGCAGTAAGTGCTTAAGGAAAATATAATGGTGCGCAAGAGAGGGCTTGAAAATGATCGAGTGGTGATAAACAGCCAGAGGTGGTGGGGCATCACTGGAGTCAGAGGGAAGAGAGGATTATGGGTAAGAGCATGAAGAGGATGAGTGGATGAACAGAGGATGATCTAAGGATTACCCACACAATATGAGCAGCAGCCTATTAGCACAATCAACGGCCTAATACAAACAAAGGTAAACAGACTGTGGAGATTAAAGCTGAGATTGGCCAAAAATTTTGTAGGAAGATGCATATTACTTCTTTATCTGTTTTTTAGATTTTAGTAGGGGAAGGCGGTAAAGAAAAAAGAATGTGTTTTATCACAATTTTTTGCCTTACCTAGATAGAGACAAAGAATAGCCCAGGAGACACTTTTTCCATATAAAGACACGTTTGCAAATATACTTGATTTGAAATTAAATTGAGAATACATGCTGCTGAAATGTTGATGTGAGGATGTTTTGTATCTAACAGACTACATTATAATCTACACCCCCACCTTGTGGTCTGATGAGCTCCAGTGAACCACAATAATGCTATATGAGAAGTGTATTCAAGAAACAAGTGTGGGAGGATACGGCGAACATGTGGCAAAAAAATAAGTCCTTACCTGACTGTGAGTTGGGTAGCCATGGTAACCAAGAGTCAAGGGGTCATTGTTCTGTTAAAAAAAAAGAAAGAAGAGAAAACGTTTTTAGACAACTGTGATTTACCATGTTGAAACTCACAAATGCACCTCACTCTTTCCCTTGTTCAGACTTTTGGCCTGCCGGATTTGCCTTGACACTTCTGCAGTGCGAGCGAGTACTAATCAAATTAACTCGACACACTACTGTTATCTTACAAGTCGGAGTTTTACAGCCAGCAGCTCCTTTTTTAAGCTGGTTAAGATGTGATAGTGGGGGCGATGGGGTGAGATCATGCGAGCGGGAGATGAAAAGAGGAATCACGGGTGTCACCGGCGCCCTTAAATCACAAATGGGTCAGGAGTGTCAGGGCACGTGAAGACTGTTGGTATGAAATGGCATCATGGGCCCTGTTGCAATCTTCAACGCATTCCTTTTCAGTGCGCAGCAAACAAAGGCAAATACATCAAACATCTGGTGAGTAATTAAGGGAACACTGAACGGGCTGAAAATTCATGATGTGAGATCCAAAAATTAAACAAAAAAAATCTCTCTTTCCTCTAAAATAGTTTGTAGCTGACTTTACTAAGGCTTATAACACAGTGTTCCGGCTTTTCATTCTAATGTATTTAATTAAAAAGGAGCATTTCACAGCAATTACAACGCGCTTTGATAAGAGGGAAACAGATTCGCCTGCTCCCTGGCTTCATATCACTAGATTAGAAAACAACTCGACTCCTCCCCCTTCTCTACGCCCCCCTTCCGATATTCCTTTCATCTGGAACCAATGTCCCATGTCTGCTGCGTCCCCGGGGGGAACACTTTGCTCTGCGCGCTTCCCAGCTTGAGTCTGCATGATTAATACTGTAGCCATCTCACTGTGGAACCCCATGGGGCCATTTCACTAAAAACTAAAGCACAAGGTTCCCAAAATGTGAGCAGTTTGATCAGAGGAAAAGGAAGTGTCGTCTTCTTGATTGAAAAAATGCAGTTTGTGCCGAGTGTATCTCGGAGCCAAAAATGTACTTAGTGAGCTGGCTTTTAAGAGGTAGCACTAAATAATGAATCACCTCTTAGAGAGTTGTATAACATGAATTAAGTATAACCCTGATTTTACAGCTAGGCCAAACTAAAAGTACCTTGCTCAAAGTATGCTAAAAGCACAGTAGAAAAAAAATGAAAAAAGACAAAAAGGAGCCAGAAGGGAGATTAATGGGCTAGTGTGGAAATAGGGGAGGTGAGGGAATACATTGTAGAAACATCTGGAGTCCAGAAGCGAGTGTGAGAGAAAATATAACGGCAAAATGGACTAGAGCAGAAAGCAAAGAGATGGCGCTGAAGACAATGAGTCACACATGAGCAGAGTCATGTGCCTAATTTCCTCAAGGAACTGCAGGAATGCCTCTCACTACAGTTATCTAACCGTGCAACGTAACAAGCAAAACAGTTCTACATCTCACACTGGAGATAACTTAATCATGACTTAACCTTTTGGGCCTGTCTTTGTTGCTGCTGGTGACAAATGCGGCACATGGGATTGTTGTTGGGGGTGTAGATACAAAGTGGGGGTGGTTAAAAAAGAAAGGTAGAAGAAGAAGTGCAAAGGAGGAAGACAGTGTGAGCAATCAGGAGAAATTAACAAAATGAGTAGAAGTCAACAGATGGTGGAGGGGGAGGCGGGGGAGGACAGATGAGCTGGAGGGGGTGGAAAAACACAATCAAGAGATGTATGGCTCCAAACAACACGCATTTACATTGTTGATTCATCTGCTGCAGAGTGTTACTAAGTTAACGGCCAAATGTTAAATTGTATTACAGGCTTCATCAATAAATGATCCTCTCAGAAATGACTAATAACACACACAATTATGTAGAGGAAGCCGCATCTGCTGCATCTGCCAGATTTAATACGAAGAAACAAGAGCGTAGGTAGGAGTATTTTAGGGTGGCTCCAGCCCCCTAAAATGCTGCAACAAATGTAACTTGTAGTACACAGACAAATCAGGACTAAAGTAGGACTAAACAAGTACTAATCAAGACTAAATCAGAAAATGGTAAAGGATTCAGCCAGGTCTACATTAAGGTGGTCTATACCAGAGGTGGGCAATATGGTCAAGATATAATATCAAAATCACAATTTTAGCACAATTATAAAGAATACTGCTTTTGCAATGTTCATCATTATGTAATACTTTGCACAATAGAGTTCATACAGTAAAAATGACAGTGAAGGGCAGAGTATAAATGCACACTCACGATTCAACAATGTTATTTTATTGCCAGATTAACCACCTCTAGTCTATACCAAAAAATATCTACACTGTTTACTAATTGTTCTCAACACATTTGTTGTATTCTATCCTTTGGTCTAAATCCTACAGACATTCCTGAGAAGAAATAGTTAACATAAAACTGTGTTTTTCAACATCTTGAACTGTACTTGAGCTCTTCAAAACAGGTAGTGCTTATGCTGGGCTGTTTAAATCTATGCATGTAGTAGTGTCTAATTTGGTCACAACACTCCTGGCTATTGCTATCATGCCTGGGGACTGCCTCTCATCTGAGGAGGAGGAGATTAGAAACCACATTGGCTGCCCTGACAGTCATCATACCTAAAGCAAAGCGGCCCACTCCACACACTCAGGAGGATGTGAAGCCATTTCATCCACAGAGCACTTATGTGTTAAGCCTCGTAACAGACAGCCGGCCGCTCGCGTTTATTTTCCCTCTGTATCCTGCACTTCCTCTTCACTTTCCACAGTAAACTCACACATGCTGCTTTACAAGGCTGTGGTTTGAGGTAAAGTGTGGAGGCTGCCTGTCCTTATAGCTCTGACTAAAGGATTACTCTTATGTCATTTATCTTTACGTGCAGCAAAATTATAGTGACTCAAATATCATGTTTACAGTTACACTTGAGAGCCTTAAATGCAAATGACTGCTAATGTGATGCACCGTTTTTGGTTTGGGAGAATCTTAAAAACGAAAAAAAAAAAATAATTGTGTAAAAAACATGAAACAATGTAAAAAAAACATTCATGTTTATTGTTACAGTAAAAATGACAGTGGAGATCAAAGCATAAATGAATGCACCATTGCACAATGGTAAAAAATATTCATCTGAGAAACACTTGAATGTATGTTTTAAAAGAGAATAGCTGATGGCCTAATTAGTAAGAAAACACTTGTAAATAATTTATATCTTAACGTGTGCCAATGACAGAAAATCTACTGTCTGAGAGGCATATGACTTAAGTGAAATTGATCTGGAAGAGGGCAGCAGTGCATTAAGCGTGCTTCAGACCAGAGCACTGTGCCTGCAAGCTCGAACATAATTCAGTCAACAGAGCAATAAGGGTGATTTATCACAAAAAAAAAACAGGGAGCCAAAAACTAAACATATATTCTCAACTATCTGGGAGACCACATTTTTCTTGCTGACGCTTTCATTCTATTTGAGCGCGAGAGAGATGAGAATACAGAGGGGTGATCCACCTACATTAATGTCCTAGCCCAGTCATTTGTCCTCGACACTGTCACCCCAGGCAAGACCTTATTAGGTTAGAGAGTGCCCCGGTTCTTACGCAGAGTGACAACAAAACATGGAGCGCTCAGCAGCTCAGTTGACTGATATTGAAGCAGACAGCCTCCTCTTAACATTTGGCCAAATCACAGTCAGGCTGAAGATATATCACAGGACTTCCCTTGTGAACAACTGATAAGTTGACTTTTTGTATCTGTCATAACTATATGGCTAGGGTCAGTGACAGAAGGACTGAATATATAGACTGCAAACATAATTTGACCAAGCACCAACATGTAAAATAAGGCAGCACAAAATTTGAAAAACATGTAATATCCAATAATGTTGACTTTGCCAATAGGTAAAACCATAAAATATTTAGATACTGAAGCTTTACTGCTGACAGTCACACCGACTGAGTCACGATTTAAATTTTTAAAGAGATACAAGGCTGTGGGCTTACTGATCAAAAGTAGGGATTCAATGAAGGTGTTAGCTTCTTTCAGCATAACATGAATTTAATTTTAGGCTTCCTAAACTAACTGACTTTGAACATTTCTGCCACTAAAACATACATGTTTTGTGATGTTTCTTGATATACATTTTGTGTTGTCCAAAATTTCCTTCCCAATAACTGGAATACATTATGCAGTCTTGTTCATTCACTGTTCCCTGCATTAGTTGTATTTGATGTCTACATGCGTTATTGCTCTGCTTCGACTTCTCTGATGTGCCTTGACAGAGCTGGTCTACCCCCGCAATCAGATGACATCACAGTTAAGGCCCTAATGAGAAAAATAGCGGTGCCAATGGCCAAGTGGGAGAGATGCCATTATTGAACCGAAGTGCTTCAAATAGATTACTCTGCACTAGTACAGCCACGCCCTGTTGTATTGATACATTTACAGATCAGAGATCAGCTCCTTCTGTACTGTCAGCAGAAAAACTGATTTGAAAAGCAAAGAGATGAAGAAGGCAATAATAAGAAGCGGCGAGAGGGTTTTAAAAGATGCAGGGTTTAGTCTGTGGTAATATTTTCCATCCTTCAAATGTCTCTAAAGAGCTTTACAGCAGTCGAATGTGAGGTTTTATTGCTGTTTCCTGGAAACTAAGTGCCCCAGTGGTAAAAGTAGGAACATCGAACGTCATTCTGACCAATTTACTTTTGTATTATTAATAGTGTCACCAAGTTTGGGGGGAAAAAAACACGTCCATGCTTTTGTACACAGACTGAGACTGGATGATGCTCTCAGACTGAGCATTATTCACAGCAAAAATAACAACTGCAATTATTTTAACAATTCATATATTTTACATAATGGTTCGTCAAAATTTGTGTTCAGCTGATAAAAATACCTGGTCAAAGGTATGAAATTAGTTGATATTATCTCTTGCAGTATGCATCACAATGCCTGATACCAGGAATTTCTGTCCATAGTAGCATCATTTATCAAGGATAGCAGTTGCCTGGAACCTATGGCAACTATGAAATGTAGTCTGCACAATGGTCAATTAGTCGCCAGGCTGACATATACAGATTACCTACTCTTGCTTTAATTTGTTTAATTTAGAGTTATACCACTTCTAACACATGTTTATGCAGTGGGAGGGAGCAGAGTATCAGAGAGAACCCACTATAACACAGGAAGGACCATGTATCATAAACCAGACAAACTCAGCTGCTTTAATTTTAAGCCACATATTTGTTCACTATTCCTAGATTTGAAGTGAAACATAAATCTACCTAATGCTGCTGCTTGATAAATTAGCTTAAAACAGCTTGTGGGGATTTGAAGCAGTAACAGTGACAAAATGACAGGCGATTTTAGTCTAATCTGTTTTGCCGTCATGTGTGTTGTTGTATAAATCCTCTGCCTCAGATAAGGATCTCAGAGATCAGTGTGGTTAGAAGGCCCCCTCCAGTTTCAGATGCGATCCCATTAGCTGGAAAGAAAGCCTCTTTACTGCCAGTGATAGGGCAAATCTGCTCCTGCACTAGCCCAGTGAAGTGAGGGGGGCTCTCTCCCCACTCTCATTTCCAGACTGTCCAGCCAGCTTCACGTTCAATACATTTTAGAGGCTGAAGCTATTGATCTGCACTTCACTCTGACACACACACACTCACCTACTTGTGTGTGTGTTTAAAAGTGCATTACGCTCCTAGGCCTGCCAGTCAGCACACACAGACAGCATGGCAACAGTAAACCCCACTCATTTAGTTTTCCAAACAGGAGCAAATAGGCCACTTCACCTCCATTTACTGGCACTTTCAGCAGCAAAGAAATAGCTTTCAGTCCTCCACTGGAGCCTCTCACCCTCTGTAGTATACCATAATAATGTATTTATAGGGGTATCCAACAGGCATCTCAGAAGGGCCTATAGTTGAAGTTTAATGGACCGACACATTGCTGAGGCAAGCACAGAGCAAAAATAAATGCAATAGTGTTAATTAAAGCAACCTAACAAATCAATGTAATTATATTGAGTGGATACTAGATTGATGACCTGTTATAGAACTGAGAACAAATCTTTCTTAACACCAAATGCCTCCTATTGAGTTTGCTCTACTGCAAAGTTCAAACACCCTGACATGATTTACATTTAAAACAAGTGTGGTCCTCAGCATTAGGCTGCAGTGCAGACGGGGGCGACTGTTTTGCATGATAAAAGGTCACATTTGTTTACATCAACTCCCTACTGCTTGTCTGTACCTGGAGTGTGAAAAAGATGCTTTGAGTACTGACTTGACATTTGAGGAAGTCTTGTCCCTCATTGACTTTAGCTGCACTGACTATAGTAGGAAAAATAGCCCAACAATTGGATCAGCAGCTTCAATAAATGTATTTTTGTGACAACTGGTAATAAGGCAATGCACTATTATTAAGAATTAGAAACCTACTAGCCTAACTAGTTTCATCAACATCAATCATGTACCACGTGTATGGATGTGTAGCCCACCACTATGCACTAAAATGGTTAGGCCCACGTAGCCTACTGCATTTGGTGTGTGTAGCTTACAGCACTGAATAACTTACCTGACCAACATCACCGAGTCCCCCTGTGCCATCGATCCGGGGGCGCTTGCACTCAGCTCCGGAAGAATCCAGCAGTGCAGCCGCTGTCTGTGCGTCAGGCTCTGGGTCTCCCCGCTTCATGCCCCGCACAGCCGCAGGAGGTCCGCCCGGGTTTGGGTGCACACCTGCCATGGGGTCTAGCTCTCTTTCCCGGTCCAGGAGCGCCCGGGACACGGGGAGCATGATGGAGGCAACATCGGTCGACATTAACATTGTAAAATCGGTTGTGTGGCCCCTACTCTAAATTGAAAAGACTAAAGGTAGCTAAGCTGGAGCCGCGATGAGCTTAGAGCCAGCCCGGGATGTTATTATCGTTTAACACTTCTGAAGACGCCAAATAACTGTCTCCTGCTCGGCCTTTGTACTAGTGTTGAAACGGTAACACTAACCGAACAATGCCAGAAAACGCAGCGCTTCTTTTGCAAAATCAAACGAGCTGCTTCTTCCGAAACCAGCTATGTTTCAGAAAAACGGCAGCTGTTTCAAAAATACCTCGTACAAAAAACAAATGTTCGTGTTGAGTCGCACAGAGCCAGTTTGCTGATCGTGTTTATTTACTGCGGGTTGACTCAGAGGCCTACACTATTCCAGCTCATAACAAACTAATTATTCAAACACCGGACAAACCATTGGCTGCCGAGCAAAAACCTACCGCCTAATTTCCATCTGCCTTGTGTTTTTTTTCCTGAAAGGGGCGTCTTTTGAGAGAACATCAACCTCCTACTGCAGCCTTAAGACGAAAAGCCCCTCAACATGTCTTCCCTGACGCCTTTCCTCTCTGTATATTAGCCACAGACTTGTGCCACAGAAGAGGTTCACTCAAGAGTCGATCCTCGTCAAGAGCTGGCGTTTTCCCCCATGTTAGTCCGCTACTGTGCGTTTTGAGAAAGGACGCCGTCTTTTTCCCCTGAAGCTGCACAGTTTCTTCTCCCTTACGCCTATTATTTTGTTTCGTCTCTGCGTTTTCCCGGTGTGTTCTTGTAGCGTGTGTTTCAGAAAAGGAAATTGTCCTGTGCCTCCTCCTACTCTCTCGGTGTAGTCATTCCCCTCCTCCTATCTTCCGCTCTCCCTTTGAACGCTGAGCCATGCAGCCTGCAAACAAACGCAGTGTGCCGCAGTGCTTCCATACATTTCACTGAGGGGAGGTGTGCGCGTGTACAACAGGGGTCTTGGTGCGCCAAGACGGTCATGCTCCTGGAGCATATCCCCGAAGCAATAACCTGACATTTTGTCGCATTAATAACATGTGTAGTGTCACGTCTCCAAAAGACGATTTAGATATGGTCACGCACACAACAGCATGTAGGCTACAGTGTTGTAGTTTTCCTTTTTTGCAAAATCAGCTACAATGTAACAACTGGAAACCAATATTAAACAAGCAGGGTCTTTACAAAGCCCAGATGTGTCATGCCTAACTGGGCCCTGTATTTCTATGGCATTTTTATTGCTTGGACGACACCCAGTGGTCAAAGGCTATAATTGGGACGCATGTGGGCTACACTTTTGAACTTGAGTCAACACCACACATCTCTGCAGAATTGTGTAGTAACCTACATGATCTAGGCTAATCTAATCATATATTTTGCCTTTTCTTCTACAGATGGTGAACAAATCATTTTAGATTTTCTCTTTGATAAGGATGATATTTCTACACAATACATTATATTAAAACATCGTATTTTATTTCTATATTTTCACACTTGATCACACCAAAAAAAAACAAGCACCAATAAAACTATTTTTCTCCACAAACTATGAGCACTATCAGCAAACAATTACATTCCAATTACAAATGTCTTAAGTTTAAGAACAAAAACACCTCTTGCATATATTTTGACATTGTTTATTTTTGGTACTACTGATGACAGGTGAGACCTAAAAAAGAAAAAAAGGTTTACGTTGGTTCAATTAGTTACAGATCCAGCTTGGTTTTGTGAAATGTCTTCACTTTGGCAATACCAAAGAAGCAATTCAGATACTTACCAGCTCATCATAGTCGGAACCAATTTAAAGCTCCTTCTGTGTATCTGAAACACAGGAAATGAATAAGTCTTAATAAATAATTCAAAACTTTGCTCATTACTAAATCGTCATTTAAACCACGTCATATGGAGTGGCAGACATTACTGAAGTAAATGTTATACATGTCATTTTCCATCATTCTATTGAGGGAGGAAAAGAGATAAATATGCAGCTTTTCTCACCATCATTGCCCAAAGCATCCCTCGACGCATGGGCCTTCCCGAGGTGAGCAAATCTCAGTTGAACACATGAAGTAGATCTGAAGAAATTATTTATTTATTTTTTTAAATCAGTGGAAAGCCTTGTTTTTGGTTGATAATCCCTAAATGTATGGTGTTAAATCTCATAGCACATCCTACCTCTTCATTTGGATCTTTGAATTGTCCATCGGGAAGAAACTGGAAAGTGCTAATGGTGAAGCGGCGAGTTTGAGCACGAGAAGGCAGTTTTGGGTCAGACAGAACAACCTGTTGAGGGTCGGGGTCCAAGGGATTTGGGCATCTATAAAGTCATTTTGAGTTAGTTAGTTGGCTGAATAAAAACAACATACAGTATGTAATTCAAGTACTACTGCAGCATACCCATTGTAGAGCAGCACCCAGACTGCTTTTCCGGAGCGAGGATAGGCCACACAGTAATGAACCAGCAGGACCAAACTGGGATCGGGAGAGTTTAGCAGCCGCACTTCTAGGTAGAGGGGTTTCCCCAGTAACATCTGCAGGGGCTGGTGATACTGCGGGTGGTAGCTCTTGTACTGGGAATCTGAGGAAAGGGCAGAGGTACGGTATTAAAACTAATCTTGCCAAATTATGACTTTATGTATCATAGTATGACCCACCTTTAGCAATCCTGAGTTGGACTCCAAACGCCCCCTGAGTTTGAACTGCAGGACCCAGGGATGGAGTTTTTACCAAGTAGCTTACAGTGAGAGCACTACCTGGCAGAAATCTGCATTCAACCAATAACCTGATAATACAAATAAATCCAGCAGTGATATAAAGTCTCAACATTCTGCATTGATAGTGATGAACATGCTCTGACCTGACAGGTGAGTCTCTTGTGATTGTGCCATAGTTGAGGCTAATGCTATTAACAACATTGTTGACTTCTAACATGTAGATTACAGCTTTTCCTACTTGCTGTAGGGAGATACAGAGGAACTCAACATTCTCCTAAAAACAAAGTAAACTCACTCTACTTACTATAATTCACAGTACCATCCTCCGAGTCCCACATCCATCCATTGGAATCTTAAACAGGGCATAATTGGATGTCACTCTCTGAGGCTTGCAGGACGAATTGTTGCCAGCAACAAGTAAAGCAGGAGACAGAGGGGGCTCCGTGAGCGAGGAGGGCACAGAGAAGACAAAGTTTCTGTCTGTCGTGCATTCTGTAAACACACAAACCCAAATCAAACAACACTTTTGGATCATCCATGTCATAATGTACAGTTAAAGTAGCTATTGTATAATAATTAAAATTTGATCATTTATTTTTGGGGGATGATTTGAACAAATCAACACTGAAAACTCTTTACATCCACTTAACCTGGTTCAAATGATTTACTTATTATCACTCTCCATCTCCAGCTTAAAATCTTGCTACCTATAATAGGATCAAGGATCAAGGGACCTAGAATAAAATATCAATGGGAAATGTAAATGCAGCTCACCATCCATGGGGTAGAAGCAGGCAGGAGGGTGTTTGCTAAAGCAGCAGCCCAGTGAGAGGCACTGTGGCTGGGATACAGAGTGTGGTCCACAGGGGAGGCGTTGTTCGCTAGGAAGGTTGCACTCTGAGGGACAGCACGACAAAGGTCAGGCACACAGTTAAAATAACTCTGAATGGCCTGGTGAAAACAACCTTTGGCTGAAGTGAATGGCTTTTCAGTGGTGTAAAACAAAATCTAAGTACCTTGCCCGGTGCTTGGGACAACACCCGGACAGGACAATTGCGCTTCTCTTGTCCCCTCAGATGTTGTGTACACTATGGTGATGATGTGCATAGTACCCTTGGAGAAAACAATGTTTATACATGTGGTAATAGATACAATACAACAAAAGGTTATTGCCCAGTGTGAAGCCAGAGTCAATACTTGCCTGTAAATGCATGTGACAATGCAAGTGTAAGGGGAGACTTAAATGGATCTTTCTATCTTTGCTTATGCTCGCAGAATAACCACAGTCCTTTGGGACGTCCAGGATCTTCATCTTGTTTCCACGAACATCTATGAACCAGAATGTTGTCTCATTCAGACTTAAGACAACCATTATTAACAACAACAATAAGAATAAATGTTTATTTAAGCATTAAAAGCTGCAATGTAAAGTTTAAAGTAGCGGCACTTTAACAATTAGTTAACTTTTATGGTGTAGGTTCTAGTTAGTAAATATTTTTACCTGGTTTAGCTCTACAAACCTGATCTGAGCACCATTAAGTCCAGGATTAGCATGAAGAAACAATGGCCACTGATAAAATGGTGTGGGAAAAAACTACATGCCAGTCTTTAAACCTGTGCTACTATTCGCTCATACCTTTGACAAGGATTTCTGATATGGGCCCAGCAGGGAGTTCCACAGTCATGTGATGGGGGGAGCAAAATACTTTAGGTTTGTGAGCTACAGATGTGCCAGGTGGTGTTGGTAAGATGACTGGAGTAAATGGAGGTGGAGTTTGATGCGGGCAGTGGACATCCACAGTCCTATAGCGCATCAGAGACATGTCCCAAAAGCGTAGTGACAATGAAGATGACTTTGAGGGCTGAAAATAAAATAAAAAAATAAAAAACTATAGCATTTTCAAGGTTAGCATAGCAGGTAGCATCTTCAGCCAAACAAAATGCAGTAAATGTTGCAGAGAGCACATATGGAATGAATCATAATATAAACTGCTGACTGCGAAAGGAACGCTCATCTGTGCCCTATATGTATATACCCCAGACTGCACTTATAAATCAGTACAACCTCATGTGAAAAAAACTGCTTTGATCATTAATGTTATTTTCACCAACATCACAATGCAATAATAAACTGTCCCACTAGTGCAACTGAAGTGGCTTCCAACATATTTTTATTCGATCCCTTGTCATAGTATTTGTCTACATGCGTTTTTTAGCTTCACCTGTGAATAACTGTGGCAGCCAGGCAGAGGAGAGTGAAGAGCTGTACCACTATGGCCAGTCATTTGTAGACTGTACCCACAGAATGGTGACACATCGGAAAGAAATAGCCATGTGTTGGTTTCATCTAGGAATAGGAGCAAATACAGTTAGCACTAATTTTATTTCAACAGCTTTTTTTACCAAAGCAAGCCAAATGCTACTAACCTTTAACTTGGATGGAATCTGGATGAGCAAAAGGCAATGACACCATGAGCCTATCCCGTAGACAATAGTGTTGGATGGCCTGCGGAGTGGGAGAAGTTGTGGTAGGGGGACTACTGGTTGGTAAAGTGGGCTGCTGCATGGTGTCCCAGGGGTATAAGGGTGAAAGTGAATGATCATAGAAAGCATAGTAAGGATTTGCATATTGGGTACATACCATGCTACCAGAAGGGGAACAGATAATAAAATAAGGTTCATTAAGTGTCCCTGGTGGTGGCAGTGAATGTAGGAGGAAATTCCCTGAGGTTTGTTGATGAAATGGGTAGGTAATGTAAGAACCATCTGTTTGTAGTTGATAGAATAAATTAAGAAGTGGATTGAAAGGTTCCATCTTTGGTGTAGGAGCAGGTGCTGATGTTGTTTGTGGTGGAAGATAATTAGGCATTTGATAATAGTAAGGATGGAAGTAAAGATTTGGTGTCTGTGGTGTGGAAGGAGAAACTGTAGGCTTTATGGTGGGTCTCTCTGGACTCAACTCGGAGTGGAAGTAATGCGCATAAGGGTTATAGACATTTGACTGAGAAACTGCCACATTTGGAAGAAAAGGGAAAACACCTTGTGCCAGATTGTACGCAGGTGTATCTGGAGGAGATGGGGTTGTTACAGGTTGTGGTTGCGGATTATATGGATTTATGTAATCAAAGTATGACATTGAGAGCCCAATATGTGGCTGGGGTCCGGGCGGGCTGCCGGGAGTGGGCTGAGGTGGTTGAGGCGGCTGTGGTCCGGGAGGGTAGATTTGAGGGAATTTAGGGTGCAAATACACAGGGTCAAAGGGCTGTTGAGTGGGGGCTTGAGGGGGAGGGGGAAAAGTAGGCATAGGACCTATTGGATTGGTAATGAAGGGATAATCGCTCGGAGGTGGTGGAGGAATTGGGCTGAAGGCGGGACAAGTGAGGGTGTATTCCAGCTCGTCAATGATGAGCCATAGATAAACACCACCCTGAAAATAAATAAATACATTTAGAAAACAATCTCTTGGGGAAAAAAGGTTTCATAATACAACTTACTTCAGTAGTGATACAGGAAGCAGAGGTGGAAATGAAGAACAGAAATCTTTGAGGCTGGGAGTTGACAAGACTGGCACACTCTTCAGCCACCAATGGTCCCCAGCGGCCATTTACTAAAAATATATTAACCACCAAAATGAGAAATAGTTTAATTGGACAAGACAAGTCCAAGGGAAATCAATGTAGAATACATTTAGGACATGCTTAAACATGAATGGTAGTGATTTCTAGAGGTACAGTGGTTTGCCATTGTGTCCTTGGGCAAGACACTTATCCCATCTTGCTTTACATGAATGTTAGTTTGATTGTTGTGGTCTGCTTGCTTTGTGAAGAATGCGGAGGACACTGGCATAATACAGATATAGTTTACCCATTGCCACTAGTGTGTGACTTTGAGGTGCAATCAGTGCCAATGATAAGTGCTTCAGAAAACCAATACATTTAACTCTGGCAACTACTTAAAACAAACAAAATACACATTTAAATGGTAATTAACAAAAACATAATTTAAACGTAAACCACTTTAAGATATTTAGAACAAAATAAAACTCTACCTTTAACTCCAAGTGTAGGTAAATCTTCCTCATGTCCAACTATCTCCACGACCATGCCATAGGGCGAGCAGTAGACCGTGGGGGCAGGAAGGGCCCTCCATCTTGGGCACGAGAGTTTCAGCGGGCTGCCCCACCAAACTACAGGCAGGACACTTCTCCCATTCTGAGAGACAGAAGGATTATGATTGGTCCAAGAGAAGCAAGGAGCCAGTTACTGTGTTGGGATACTGATGATACCTCCTGTGTAATGTAACATGCATCGTAAGGCATGGTCATCTCCAGGTCACCCCATGTTGTCTTCACTGAGTAACCGCAGTAGGAGGGTAGATTGAAGAGTGATATCGGCGAGCCTCCATCTGTGATTTACAGTGGACAGAAATACCATTATAAACCTCTAAATTAATATGAAATTAAGGTTAAATTGGGACTTACTAATTATTGAAAAAATCTTCAACTAATTCAACTAATCTCAAATAAGATGTTTTAGGCAGATGCGGAGACATGCACAAGGCAACTTAAAAATTGCATATAAATATGTATTAAATTATTTTTCATCTGTTTAAAAATGCACAGATATAGATTGGGGCCTATAACATCAAAATCCACTTGTGTACATTGAGGGGCAGTAGGTTCTTCCCACCCTTCCATCAGTGTTTGTAGGCTGCTCATAACCTTTAGTCAATTGGCAATCAATAGATTCAGTAACAGTGAGATGAGATTTGTGAAGGGAAACCAGGCATACTCAAGACTAAAAATGTATATATATTATTAATTGCATTGTATGACACAACACAGACATCTAGATGGGTGTAATAGTAAGCCTGTCTTACCCGTGTCCACCAGAAGGTTTGTGAATCCTCCTCCAGACGCAGTGAAGGTCATGGCATTATTATCACAATGCACCAAAGGTCTCATAGCCAGCCATTCAGACAAATGAGTGGTGTCAGGGGAAACGCCTAAAATATCCCCCTGGACAGCACGGAAACCTAAAAAGATGTTAATTACCAAGCATTGTGTCTTGTGTGAAAAAACGGTGAACTCTAGCTTACCTGTGAAGTCGGACTGATACGCATTTTCAGTCTTTGACTTTGTTAAACGCTGGTGCTTGCTGATGTTACCATGCACCCAAGTCAGGCCTTTTAGTGTGAAATCGCTGCTCAATTCACCAAGTTTACGCAAAACGGTCTCATCCTCAAAAGGTGAAACTAGAATCCCGGGTGTTTTTAAACCATGCTTTTGCTCGGGTGTTTCTTCTTTACTATCTGGCAACAATTTAGTTGTTGGGGGGTCGAGTTGTATCCACCCAGAAGCGGTCGATTCCTGAAAATTCTTAGCGCCCAAATCATCGTCCAATTTTCCTAAACTTACCAAATGGCAGGGCTGAAATGTACAAATGTAAACTACAACTATAAACAAAGTTATTTGTCGTATCTTATTGTCAGACATAGCCGAGATGTTGATAACGCTTTGCTCATGTGCGCTGAATAGGCGGCACCTGTGTTGGCACTTCCAATTAAGACACAGCTCGTGCTCTACTTGGACCAATTAAAAAACACGCAAAATCCCTTTTGGACGTGACGTATTTTTCAAACGTTTCAGTCAATATATATTTATTTATTTATTTAGTGTAATAAATAGCCTACAAAGAATACAAGAATAAAGTGTAAGGCATAGCAAACTCTATCTATTGCTACTAGCCTACTACTATACTACTTGAGCTTTTAAGTTTCCCAATGAGCTAGAAAAATTATTACCTTTAGTACAGTTCAGTTAGTTGAATTTTCAGTAGTTGCTGAAAATATAGAAATTCGAATTACACAAAACAAAAGAGTCTTTTGTTCAAACAGCTGCAACTGCTACCAGAGACACACATAAGACTACTTTTAGGCTATTTTCTTCCTGCATATTTTGGAAACTGAGAAGATTCTTTTGAATAAATTTGTTGTAGCTCGAAACATGCAAAGAGAATGGGGCAATTGATTGGAGTTTTCCTGAGAAAGCCTTGACAGTTCAAAAGGAAACGCAGATGGGAACCATAGGAAAAATAGCATAGCCTACTTTATTTCAATTAGGGCAAAGGCATAATGTCAGACGATGGGCATTGCAACTAGTATTATAGGTTTTACACTCGCCATTTCAGTTCATATGGACAGCAACTACGGGCTGTAGGCAGCGCATATCATGGTAAGTGGTCAGACTGTCAGTTGCAGAGATGAGACATCTTAATATTCATTGATTAACACATGTAGCCTATGTCTTTGGGTGGTGTGAAGAAGCTGGAGAGAACAACACAAGTTGGACATGCAGAGGACATCAAATATATTATAGTATGCTCCAATGATCAAGCTAGCTATTTTCTGTTTCTCATTCGTAACACTTACAGCTCTTTGTGTTAGAAGCAGCTAGAATCTTTCTGATATGCAAAAATGAGACTTGGAATGGGATTCCTGCTATTAATCTCTCTATGTATTCATGGTGTGTTTGTATTGGCTTGGCTGGGCCCTCAGTGCAGTAGTGGATGGAAGTGTCTCCTGCAGAGGCCCACATGTTGAGACGAGAATAGAAAACATCCCTGACTCATGAAGCTGAGAGGAAGCAGTGATGGGGACCTAAACCCACTCAACCTTCACTGTGAAGTAGAAGTGGGTAATATGGTAAAAATACAATATTGCGATTTTATTTAGATCAAGATCATAATTTCAATTTTAGTTAACTTTATATTTGTTGTCTTACACTGAAGACTGTTTTCATTGTCTTAAAAACTGTACATCCAATCCAGTGTTCATCAAAAATAGGCTACTTACTATTTATTTACCTTTTTTAATATAATGAGAAACAGTAAAAATGACGATAAAAATGAAGAGCAGAAATAAGCGAATGCACAGTGTCACGATTCAATGATCTTCCCAGAAAAGCAGATTATCATAACTTGAAATTATGATCACATTTTTTGCCACTATATCGCACACCCTCTAGTGTAGAGAACCCACCAGGGTCATCTGTAACCAAATCAATCTCATCTTCTATTCAGCGTTACAGCCTGCACAAAACACCCTCTCCCTTGCTCCAGTCTTTGTCTCTAGAATGGATTTATCTGTGAATTACTGCAGTGCTCACACTAATAGCTCTATTACTGTTCAGCTCTGCCGGCGCAAAGTGAACTTCGGTTGCAATTTATTCACACAAAAGGAAATATTGGGTTTCACCAGTGAACCTTGGGTCTGTCGTCCTCAATAATGGCTCGGCCTATTGACAAAGAGCTCAAGGAGAGGGGAGATGGTTGGTCATAAACTATCTATATCCTTCCAAACCACAAGAAAATACACTTCACTTCCTGCTTTAACTAGAGCTGCTAGAAATATCCCATTCTTGTTTCTGTACTGGCTGCTAATTAGCCAGGTAGAGAAATCTTGATATGGCTTAACTTAGTCTACTGTCAACAACTAAAGGACAGGTTTAAAAAAGGGCAAGGAAGCAATTAGGGTTTATCTTTCTGCATCCCACCTCGTCAAGCACAAAGCAGACATTGTATTTTGACTTAAGTGGGTTACACCGAGACGCTTGAAGGGCCTAGTAGCCTATATGCCAGGATCAAGAAAAAAATCAATAAGAAACTGCAGTCAAGGAAATCCTAATGAACCATATTCTCTGACTATATTGGTAGAACATAGTTTAACATAGGCTTTTTAGCAGCTGTCGGAGTGGACAGGTGGCCAATGTCTAACAATGGTATGACACTTAGTGGGACAGTAAAACCTAGATTGGTAATATTTAGAAAGTCATTGTTCTTTCAACAGTCCACTTGAATAAGAGTAGCCTATATATGCCATTACAAAACATGAAATAGGCTACACAGTATAACAATTTCCTTAAGAGGATTTGATGGCACAACTATAATATCTTTATCTTGATATTTCTAAAAATCTTGCCCTAGGCCTGCAATTTAAAATAACAAAAACAGATGCAATATGATAAAAGGATCTTATAAAAATGACAATGAAACGCACAAAACATTAACAACCATAATGGCACATCATGAATAGACTGCTGAGGGTAGGCTCTGACTCAACTGCGCGCTGGAATAAATAGACAAGTCTATTAAAACTCATAAGTATCAAAAAGAGAGCATTGTTGCCGTGGCAGCGCACAGATGAGCTGAGAGAATCTGCTACGTGCCGCCTCAGGGGTGGTCGATGACAAAACTTGATGAAAAAAACATCTGGAGTTAAGTCACCAAAGGCTTCCGCGCGCTCGCTAATGTCTTTGAAAGCTTTAATTGTGTTTGTTTTCGCAGGGGGGCAACCTGAACCTGATGCCGTTTAGTTTCTGCATTTCATTGAAGGAAGGACAAAAATTTGAAACTTTATGGGTGGGGCCTGATCAGGGGAAAAGAGGGAATGGAGAGGGAAAACAAAATGATGTGTGTGCTGTGAATTCAAAGTTGGGTGGGTCTACCTTGTTTCACATTCTCAGAGAACTCGCGGTCCGTGCGTTTGAGCGCTTTCAGGTAACGTTTCCTCCATTTGGTTGCATTTTAGACACTTTACCGACAAGGAAAAAAGCTTAGGCGAGGGGATTATGTGTAGTTCTGGTGTTTTTGCTTTGTAAAGTTGTGAGAGTAGGCTATAGTGTCAAATTTCAGCATCGTTTAAGAAGTACACACGGGCATGCTTCAGTGCGCAACAAAGTTTAAAAAGACGCAAGATCGGTCACTTAGGCAGGGATTTCACTAACATTGTGTTGTGATGTGTGAAATTTTTTTTGACCCATTTATTTTATCTACACAAATTTAGTCGTGTTCTCACGCTCTTTTCAAAGTTGTTATGGTATGGCCCGAGCGAGCACCCCTAACACCGATCACACAAATGCGTCTTTCTTGTCGACGGAAATAGTCCAAAGCCATAAAAGAAAACATGGCTATGGTTTGTTACCTCTTTAAAACACATTTGCTTTCGCTTACGAGGCATGCTACCTAACTAGTAAGACCTCTAGGTGTGAAGTCATGTACTATGTAAGCAGGAAGGCTGGGAATGGCCCGTACAGTTATTCCTAAAATGCCTGTCTGTGAGGCTTGTGGGCGAGTTGGGGCTTGCATGGAGCAACTCCCCCTCTTTGCACCCCCCTCTTTTTTGATACGGTTTTTTATTTGGGCAAGCAATCGTGTGTGTGTGTTTGTTTCAGAGTTGATACCTCCAGAATGCAATCCATCCAGAAGCAAAGTATGTGGAAAATAAATTATGTGCATCCTTCCTCTTCTTGTGTTATCAGTTTCACAAGGCCACAATGTTGATGCTGGCTGGAATCGTTGTCCTGCACATAACCACCCTCATCCTGCTGTTGGTGGCCACCATTGATAATGTGAGTCACTTTCAACCACTGAACCTGTAAACTCATTTACAAAACAGAATAGTACACATGCAACAGATCAACCGTTTTTGTACTTCAATATTTGTTAATGCTTCTGTTACAAAAGTGAATGTTTTGTGACGTTTAATTGAATAATATGGTATGCAGTGGACTGGTGTAGTAAGAAAGTAATGAATCAAACAGTAACCTTACATATGTCCCATGTGTCCAGGCCTGGTGGGTCACTGACAAGGTCTCCACTGACCTGTGGGGAAGATGGGAGATGACCAACTCTGTGTGGCATTACACCAACCTGAAAAACTACCCAGAAGGTAACCTAGATTTACTACTCACTATTTACTATTCAGATATATAAAAGGTTATTTATGTTTACAGGTTATTTATGTTTATATGTTTATAGCATGAATTATTTGGATAGTTGATAAAAGCACTGTGAACTGTTGTGAACATTTGTAGCGACTTTGTGTTTTTGCTATTACAGATTTACTGCAGACCATTCAAGCCACAGCGGTGCTCGCCTGTATCTTTGGCATTCTGGCCCTGTTTGTGTTTGTTGCTCAACTCTTCACTCTGCCGAAAGGCCAGAGGTTCACCTTCACTGGAATTCTACAGTCAATCTCCTGTAAGTATCCAGGACATCTGCAAGAACAAAATGTTGTTTTACTTGTTACTACAGATATAACACATGCAGTGATCAGATAAAGTCAAGTGATAACATCTACAACTGTATCACTGTCATCTTAAAACATGCTTACCAGCTGTAAGAAACATAAACAAATGCCTCTAAACTCACACTAGCAACCACGGGTATCAGAAATTCTTACAGAGGCATTAATGCAGACACGTGTCCTAATGGGAGGATTGTGTCACGGTGAAGTGAAGGAAAAAGATTATTTATGGTGCTTGGATGGCACATCTGCAGTTACAGAGAGCCCCTTTGTCATAAGTGAATATCAGTGGAAAATGAGTATGCTGAAGCTGTCATTTGTCATAATAATGGCCCAGGCTCCTCTGCTTTATATTGCTGTGTCGTGAGCCATAGCCTTGAGTTAAAACAATAATGACTTCTTAGACGTAGCCTTGTGTATGTGACAGTATTGTCTTGTCTCCTCAGGCCTGTGCATAATGATAGCAGCCTCCATCTACACGTCTGACTTTCACACCAGCGACACAGAGGGAGGGTACGGCCACTCCTACGTCCTGGCCTGGATCTCTTTTGTCTTCTCTATTCTCTTAGCGATCACCTACTTCGTCTTACGGAAAAAGAGTGAGTAAAATGAGGCGGGAAGGCAGGGCTGATATCGTATTCATCGGAGTTTGGAAAATTGGAGTATTTTTTGTTTAGAAATACAAAAGAAAAGACATGTATTTTTTCTGCAGCTATAAAAAATAATAGTTATTTGGAAGAAAATTGAACTGTAAAACCTGTAAAATGAAGGGCTAAACTTGATGTTTGCTTAAAAAGACAAGTGGGGATATATATTTTTTTATAATTATGAGAGGAAGAAAACTGCTGTTATTGGGAATCAGTGATTTTTTGTTTTGTTTTCTACAACTAATTTGACCAGTGTAATAGAATGATAAAAAGTGTTAAGTTATGTAGGCATGTGAAAGAGATTTGAAGCTGATGTTGACTGTAATCATGTAGTGTGTCTAAAGCTGTTGCCTTGAGCTTCCAGTAAAAACAGCATGTTGTCCAAACTACACACTCATTGCAGTACTTGAACAAACAGGAGTTAAGCCTTAATTTTTAGTAACAAGTAGTTTTATTTGTCATTATTTTACAACTGAAGTATAGTGTAACCACATGTGTCTGTGTACTTTGTAATCATATTTTTTCTATTGAGTGTTTTAACCATGTCTTTTTGTGTCTGAAGTCAGCTGCTAGAAGAAAGTACAAGCATTTGTACAAACAGTGAATAGTAATCCAGGTAGGACAATGGTGTGATATTTCACCATATTCAAGCTATAGACAGTTTTGTTTTGATATATTGGAGATCAAGCCATTTCATTTATTAATACATTCAAATACATTAATTGTTTGTTAAATGGATGCAAATAAATACAATAAACTACACATTTACTATATTTTCTGATGTTAGTCCAGTTTTGACATCTTTTCACCGAAAGTTAGTTGTTATTTAGCTGCACAGCCAAAGAGCATAGATTTTTTAGTGCACACTACGACAAAGAGACGACAAAAACATCACATCTTTGGGCCTTACAACAGACCCAGCCAGAATCAGGAATGTTCCATTATATAAAGAATGGTTCCCAAAGGAAGTCAGTAAAATCAGAGGCAGTCTAAATGCCTTGTCCAGACGGTGTAATACGCTCCTGCACCACTAGGTGGAGGAGATGGTTCTGCTCTGCTGTTAAAAAGGGCCTTGAAGAAAAAAAATGGAAACTAATCAATATGGAAAATTAAGAACAGAAATACAAATCAGAATTAAGATTACGTGATTCCATTTAAAGTCTTACCAGAGCTCTGTCTGAAGAGACTTGAGAGACTCTGTGTCTTTCTCTTGACAGGCCATCTGTAAAACATACTCAGTGTCAACTCACCCGCCAAATAACAAACAAACTTCAGATTAAGATCCTATGGTGTAATCAGTTCAGTATCCCCCTCCTCTATAATGAATTTGTTGTTAGATGTTTCATGCAAACAAACAATAAGATTCACAAAGTTGATGATGGAAATGGATTACATGAATCAACTCGTTCAATCTCTAGAATTAAATAAATAAAGCTGACAAATGCAGTACATTTCCATTGAAAACAATTTAGTGACAGAAAGGCCGGCCTTGAATCATTTGTTAGTGTCATAATAGTACCATACTTCATCCTGTATGAGGCAGGAGCATCAGGAAATCCTGTGAAATGTTTAAGAATGAGAAGAATGACACTCACCACGACTGACTGAAGCAGCAGGAAAACATTCTCAGGCAGGAAGGTCACTGAAGAACCAAAACAAGATTTTATTTTTAAGAATTAAGTTATTTGAGTATGCAGTATTGAGTGCAGTATCTATGTGCATTTTATAGATTTATCATTACATTAGTAAATTCATGTGTATGCACTGTGTACCTTGGCTGTGAGGGTCGAAGGACTCCCACGCGTATCGCTCCAGGGTCTGAGCGTGTTCTGGGAGCAGCTTTTGAGGCGGAGGCTTCATAGGAAACAGTCAAGGACAACCATTAAATTTTTTTTTTTATTTGACTTTTATTTAACCAGGATAGTCCCACTGAGATTAAGAATCTCTTTTACAGGGGAGTCCTGGCCCCAATGTGCTATACTTATGTCTGAATTATTGTGGGCTAGATTATCACAACTAGTAACACTGCTTTAGTTGAGGGAAATTAAGGTGCTTTTTTCAGTGTTTAAAAAACGTAGTAGTCTACTATCACATATCACAACTTACCTCAAGCAACATCAGCAATAAAACTCTGGAAATCTCACATTTGGCCACAATGTCAAGAAAAGCTCCTATGATACAAAGATGAGATATTTAGTTTTTAAATAGGACATAAAGTATATTGTGAAAAGGCAGTGCAAACACATAACTAGAATATAAAAGATAATGTATTTGTGCCTCACCAACAGGGGTAGTAGAGCCTGGTAGCTGCAGTCCTCTTTCCTGACATGTAAGCTGCATTTCAGTGAACACTGATAATGCACCATCATAGTCACCTGTGAAAAGGCAGATAATAACAGAAAAACTATACTATAATATAATGTTCAACCAAATAAGAAAAGATGTGCAATACTTACGAGTAAGTATTTTACATGTGGCTATTTCTCCCATTGACAGCAGAGATTCAATGGGTGTTTGTGTCTGTAACTCCGCTGCTCTCTGATAGTGTACAATGGCCTCTCCCGGTCGATTCATTTCCTAATTAAGGGTTTTATAAACAAGTCATATTAATTATTTAGACATTGAAGTTTAATAATGATTTATAGCTCTGATCCAGTTTACCTTCAGTGCATTACCAAGCTCCAGGCAGAGACTGGCGGCCATCACTGGCTGGTTCATCTCAATGTACACCTGCAAAACATTTGTACAGCTGCATCATTTCATATCTTCACACGAGTAAAGTCACTACACAAGAACAAGATCTGCAATCCACTCATAATTTATCGCATTTTCTTCAGCAGAACATGTGTTTTCAATTTTACCACCTCACAACTGTTTTATTACCGACGCCAGGAGGTTATGTGATTGCCGCCGTTGGCGTGCGTGCGTGCGTGTTTGTGATCAAGATAACGCAAAAACTACTGCACGGATTTGGATGAAACTTTAAGGGAAGGTCAGGACTGGTTTAAGGAAGAGGTGATTAAAATTGGGTACATCTGCGAGGAATATTAATAAGTTATTAATTAATTAAGCACAAACTTTTTAATGCTATAACTCAAACAGTTTTTGCCAGATCTACTTCTAACTTTCTGGGCAGTTACATATAATGAAGATGCAGACATATGTAGACTTTGGAGTCTGACACAGTGATCTGAGCTAGGGTCTATTTAATGGACATATGCAAATTATCACGGTCGGATAAAGAATGCCTCCATAGCGCCCCCATGTTTATGACTCCTATGGGACTCTCGATACACTTACTTTGTCGGAGAGCTATGAAACTTGGTACAGTGATTCTCCACATCGTGCTGAACATAA
>JAVQKG010130020.1:0-15530 GCA_036025885.1 Hypseleotris bucephala | reverse complement strand
GTTTTTAATATCTCTGTTTGGTTTGGCTTTCTGACAGTGGCAAATAACAACAAACTAAACCGAATAGTGAAAAATGCTTCAAAGAAAATGGAGCTTCTTTACCAGTCTGCTGTGATCAGAGTTTTGAATGATGTGAAATGTGTTTTTATGGTGAACCGAAGACAAATTTCCACCATGGTGGACAATAAAGTCGAATCTATCTATCTATCAGTTTAGGCCAGGTGAGGGGCTAAAAGGAAACTCAAATATGATTGGTCAAAGTAGTACCCCACCAACTGTAAATGGATGTTGTTGTAAACATGACAGGTTACCTACTTTACATCATAAAACAGGGTCAGATAAAGCATTTTGTAAATTTCTAAACTTTTTTTATTTTAGGAAAGTTACAGACTACACCTTTAATTGTGAACTAGTCTACCTAATAAAGTGACTGGGAGTGTTATGGGTCATAGGGTCGAAGCCTGTCCCAGCTACTTTGGGTTTGAGGCAGGGTGCACTGGACCATTTACTTACATGATTCTAATTTTGTTGTTTATTATTTTGATTTCAAGTGACTTGAATAACATAGACTTTACTCCTATTATAATCTATTTTAAAAAATGCTCTAATGAACTTCCTCACTCTTTTTTGAAACACACATTTATAATTCATTGCAGTGGACACTGTGTCAGAGTCAGTGTGGTTTTGTCAGTTCAGTCCCTGATTGAACTACAGCAGCAGAAATAAATCACCTCATGTGACTTTGTCCTCAGCAACTTTGAGGAAGTGTTGCACCAGCCATGACTACAGATTGGGTTCCAGTGCATTGACAGCATTACCATGTTATTTTGTAGTTCTTTCATAACAAAAGAATGCAAATGTTTCTGCCAAGTATTATGAAAAATAAATAGCAATGAGTTCCAAACTAGTTTATTAGCAACGCGTAACAAACTATATTATAGTGGGGATCTGAATCATTAACTGAATCCAGGATTTTACTGTATCCCCACTGCCTTGGCTTCTATTTAGTAACTGCTTTGGCCTTCAAAACCTAATCTCAACATCATCATCTGGGATTAGCAATAAAACAGAAAGATGTGAGCAGCCAATAACAACTGATTGGGAAGAACGTACTAGTCCTTTGGAAATGCAAGTGGACATCCAAAAGCAATTTATGGTAACAAGACAACTACTGCATATGTTGAACAGATAAAAAACTAACTATTAAAATCTATTTACCTATCAGCTACCTACCTACATCCCTAATAGTCTTAAAATCTGCCTAAAAATATTCTTGCATCGTTTTTTTTTACATTTTGAATACCAAACTCTGTCCTATTTGCTTCCACCCTTGGTCTCCACATACTATAGCTGACTGATAAAACAATAACGTGATCTGTGAGCTCTGAGGTCAAGAGCGTATTGTTGATAAAGCCTTGTACAGACTGGTCCGTGTGTCTGAACAGGGTGTAACAGCAGTGGGAACATATCGCTCCATTTGACTTACACTGTTTATTTAGAGCTACAGGGATGGGAACAGTGTGCTGTACCTTATATATTCATAAAGGTTAAATCCACACATCAACCACAGGCAGATCAAGTAGGAGTACTGTCACTTCTAAATAATGTTATGCAAGCAGACGTAAAAAGTACTCAAAAAGGTAAGGGGTGGAAAGTAATTGTTTGAACATAATGACAATGTACTTTTATCTTTGGTGTAATCAGACAGACAAAAATATGAATCAAATTCAAAATCACTTTTTTAAAAAGAATATTAAGCTACAGTTAGACAACACAGATAGGCAAAGGTAAGTAAGTAAGTACACTAGCCTATATGATATAAACCAGCATAAAAGTAGAAGTAAAATGTTTGGTGCAATAAAACTACTCAAGTATGGAAACTGAGTAATTGTAGCACAATATTTCCCCTCTGTTGTTAATTTAGTCTCGTCTTTGTTCAATAAAAACAACAACACTTGAATAACAAGAGGTTTGAAAAGGTGATATCCACTTTATTTTTCTGTCTCTCTATAGGTGACTCTGTTTAGTATGAGTTTCCCATCACCCAGCACTGTTAACTTGACCTTATGTAACCCTTGTGTTTGTCCAGCCCTTATGCTGATCAGACATCTCTACTGTTTAAACATGGGCCACATGCTTACAAACCATCGCTTTCAGATTGCTGGTGGGAAACAGCTGTGTGATATACTATCCATGGTGGGAAGAATTATGAAGCTGCACCTCACCAAGCATGTAGATCAGAATGCAAACAAGATATGAGCAGAAACCAAAATAAAAAGTATCTGCTTTTAATTAAACACAAAACCAATTAGATTTTCACAGTTTTGAACATAAGAAGAAAAACACAAATCTAGTGTGCACATTACAATAAAAAATGAGGCTACCATGGCTGTTCGCATGCATTTGAAAGAACAGGCATCAGAAAAGATTTTCTTTTTCATTTTGCTACAAAAATTGATACAAAAAGACTAAAAACTATGCTCTATATCTGCCTTTTTAATTAGTGAAGCAAATATTCAAATGGCTTTATGAAGTAGACATATTATCTGTAAATGTAGCCTATATCTTTTTTTGAAATGTTATCTTTTGCTATACTGCTCGGGATAACTCTATATTGGATATAAAAAATACAATAGAAACAAATTTATAAATAACATCAAGGTATAAGATTCCATTACATTTGCTCAGATGACTATGGGCACTGTTAAAGCTAATAATCAGCCAATGAGAAAAGTTGAAAGACTCATGTATCCATAATAAATTAGATTCAATTCCGCCATTAGCCCCAAGAAAAACACATTAATTATTTACTTGAAGAAAAATGCCAACAAGCTGATATATATTTGTATTTGGTGCATGAACTCTGTTGTCTACACCATTGAGTGACCTGTGAGCTTTGGACTCATGTATCAATGTATGTCAGTGGGGTTATTGTGTTTACAGTCCTCTCCTGGCTTTCATCACAGCACCATATATTGTGCAAATAACCTCTAACTGCTTTGGTTGATAAATGTCGTTAGTGTTCAACATGCACATATAGTCAGTTTAGACGTCTATAGCTGTAAAACAAGCTACATCAAGAAAAATGTCCCATGGCCATATTCCCAGAGACAGCCAAGACTTTAAATGCACACATCTTCACATTTTGTATATATGGTGATCATAGATTTAATACACATGAAATACACTGAATTAAGATGAAACGCAATGAAAAGATGATAAGTACAAGTAAGATTGTAAGCCTTAGCCACACACAAATAATTGAATTTTTTTACTGTCTAATTTTCTGTGACTATGAAATTAAAATACAATCCCAATATGCTTTTAAAAGATTTACACATATTTGCAAAGACAAAAGCTATTTAAAAACCTTTCTTATTATTTTTTATGGTAAAGCCTACCGTCAACCTCTGAGCTACTACTTTCTGGCCATTTCATTAGGTACACTGGCTGCTAATCTGCCTATAATCAAAACAGCGAATCAATCAATCACAGTGCTTTCAGACATCAAATCTATTGAAGTCACTGACAATCAAAAAATGAACATTGATCTAAACAACTTATTTCCAAAATTAATTATATACTAAGGTTTTATGATATTTTAAAGATTTTTCTATGAAGGTTAATTTCATTCATCCAGGAAGTCAAAACAAAGTTGAAGAAATCAGTCATATAAACCCAAGTCCAGATGACTGATTTTAACTTTCTTCAACTATATTTTAAAGATAGTTTGCAAAAAAATAAAAAATAAATATTAAGAAAATAAATGAACGTTTTGACTTTTGAATTATAATAATGCATTGACAGGCAAAGTCAAAACCTCAAGCAACCTGTTCATATCAAAATATGCAAAGGACCATCATATTTAAATTCTCAACATAAAACAAAAAGTGGACAGCACGACCACAAATATGTCAACTTTCTGTCCCTACCTAATAAAGTGTCCATTGACAGAAATATAGATGAATAACTTACAGAGCTTTGGAGGTACACAGTGTCTTCACCATCTTTAGATCGTACACAGACGCTGCATGTTAGACTTGAAGTTTCAGCTCTGATCCTTTCAACAAGACTTTGACCCCCCCTGGTTAAAAAACGCACAGTAAATGAATGACAAACCCAGGTCTAAGTTAGTCCTGTCAGAAGAACTTGGTCCAGTCCAGTGAGCTCATTATGAAGCTGTGGTCATATCTTTTGATGTGTTTTTTATCTGGAGAGGCCCCTCTGCTCTGACCCTGGATTAGTTAAGCCTATACGTACGGGAGTATACAGTCCACAGGGCTTGAAGGGACAGAATGTACAGACGCATTCAACGCTGACACTATCTTGATGTTCTTGTAGTCTATGAAATGATTATGTAAGATAAACTAAACCAGCACAAGATTGTAATGATCTGTGTACAGTGTCACAAGGAAAGTAACATAAAGTCTGGGGTTGTTCAATGTATGTGTAATATTTGGAAATGTATAAGGTTGATTGAGATTGAGAAGAGAAGATTTGAAATTCACTAATGTTAAAGGGTAGCACTTTATTTTACAGCGGTGTAACAATATGGTAAGAGTGTTGTATAAAAACAAAAAAAAGTGATGGTTAATATCCAAAGAATTCCCAATACCACCAAAAACATGTAGGTCAGGTTAGTCCATTTTGGAGTTGTACAACATTGTGTTGTTTACATTTTTAGCAATATGTTGATCATTTTACATCCTATTTTGGAAGAGAAACATAAATTGAAAAGAAAAAACACTAAAATGTTTAAATAATCTTATAAAAACATAAAATAAATCTCAAATTAGTTAGATTAGATTCCTTGATATTCAAATTGTAATTCAGCATTCTGTTTGATCTGTTACTGTGTGATAGTTTCAGACGTTGACCAAGAACTTAAAACTTCTGTCAGTCTTTATCCAGCCTTGATTTAATCAGATAAATCCCTCTAATGTCTCCTCTTGTTAATCATCCGGTCTTAAAAGATTACTCTGTGTAATGTGTTAGCGTCGTACTAAGCATTATTCATCTGTCTTCTAAGTTATATTCTTCTAAACAAACAAACAAAACAAAAAATGTAAAAGATACAAAGATGTTAAGAATAATCGAGTACATTATTATTATTATTATTTTACTGTTAGAGTCTTCATTTTGTTTAAATTAGACCCAGTTTTGTTGAATCTGACGCATGAACCACTACTTATTTATTCATTTTATTCTAGATGGTTTAGACTTGGTTGTAGATATTGGACATTTGAAACTGAGGCTTCGAAGCCTGTTTTACTAATGTGAGGGAGTGAAGCATAAAAACACTGTTCCCCCTGATCACCATCACATCTATTGGGCGAGAACTGTGATTTGGATTCAAAAACATTAGAAATTTCTGCTGTAATTGACCACTAGATTTTACTGTTAGTCCAATATGAGATTTAGAAGAGCCCGTTTGGGCTGTGGTTTGGCTCAGTTGGTGGAGCGTGCGGCCCATATGCAGAGCCCGGCATGCTTGTCCCAGCGTTGTAAATCTGGCTCAGGATGGTTTGCCGGATGTCATTCCCCACTGTTCTCCCTGGTTTCCTGTCAATTTACTGTCCTGTCAAATAAAGCCAAAAATGTCAGGAAAAAAAAGAAGAGTAAGTTTCTGAGGCTTTAAAGCTTCAACCTCAAAAGCTTCACAATTTTTAATTTGCCCATGTCTGCTTAGTTGAGTCTCAGTTCACACCAGTCAGTTTTAGTCATTGTATAGTCCCCACTTTGTCTTATTTCATAATGTGTAGCATAATATGTTTTTTATATTTTTTGCATGAATATACTCATCATACTCTTATTCTTTACGTACATCTTAGATCCTCAATGCAACTATTTGAGTACAAGTTTGAGAACATCTGAAGTTCACACAAACAAGAGGCTACAGTCACAATATTCATTTGGCTGGTTTACTGCTCTGATAAAGTATTTACAGAGGATATAAGATTCCTTTATCTTTAACACCAGATGAAATGCAATTACAGAGACAAGCATTCACAAACATTCTCCCAACAACAACAAAACATACACAATTTCAAAGATGTTTTAGTCGGCATACAGTGCAGGGATATGTTCTGGTTTGGAATTTAAAGCTCCTCTGTCTTTTGTAATGAAGTAGTGAATTAATAGGCAGTTTCAAGGTTGTCGCTGGTCTAAAATCTCTAGTCCTTTATTTTTGCCTGGTCTCCTGAATTTCTGACAAAGATTTCACTTCACATCCTATGACCCCTTATACTTTTGGATCTAAGTGAATTGTCCATGCTCTGTAAAAGCCATAAAGATGTTATTGAAAAGATGTGTTCCTGTGTATCCTCTATCCTGTTTCTACTGTATCCATTTAATAAAAGGAGGAACAGCAGGGGAACCGAAATACCCTAAATTCTCCAGATTCCTGAGATTCCAAATCGGATTACTGCTCTTTATGTCTGAGAGGATTAGACGCTTCTTCAAAGATGGCAGACCCACTCCTTATAATTTGCAGAAAGAAAAGAGGAAGTAAAAGACAAATAATATGTTTATTTAGTTGCTTTTATGACCCACAGTAGACAGTTAGGACACACAGACTGGAGCAAAGGCAAAGAGGCAGCTGTACAAATGACAGCATAGAGAAAACACATAATAGTCTTTACATATAATGAAATTACAGGGTACTTCAAGTCTGCTGAAGTTCAAATTAACTATCATAACAGGGATTTTAACATGGTGTGGTGGCCTGCAAATTGTCTTGGAATGACCAGATTGGGTTAAAATTGTAGTCCAGGGTTTTTTTTAGAACACACACAATCAAATGCTTACAAAATAAGTGTATTATCACTCATGACTTCTATGATGCAAAGTAAATAATTTGTCATAATTATAATTAACTTTAGTCCCTCCCCTGGCCTCTACAGCAACATCAACACCACTCAAAAACTAGTATTGGTCAATGTATAGTAGCCGCACAATTTCTGATCTGATGTTGCTGTAGGTTCAAGGGTCAGATACATTTTTAGCACCTTGTTGAATTAATGCTATGTAAAAAGGGGCCAAATCTCTCCACTTGCAAAGTCAAAGTGTACCTAATAAAAGGAGTCAGTGAGTAAATGTTGTTAAGAAATAGTCCTATAAAAGGGTTGTTGGATAAACAAGGATTGAAAATTGCACAGTAATTCTCATATGTGCACTATTAGTAGCTTCTTCAGATTAATTATGAGCCTTGAAAATAATAAGTTGTATAATTTTTGACCACTGGAGGGAGACAAAGCCCAGATGATAGAGTCCTGACCACAAAGCAGCACACGCAACACTGTGACGAGTATCCATTTTCCACTGTGGTACGGAGATGAAAGATGGACTTTAGCTCGCTGTAAAAATTCCTTTTCATGTGTGCCCCCCGCTGTATCTCTCAGCAGGACACCCCATCGCTATCAGCTCAAGGAAGAAGAAGAAGAATCTTTACCAGTGAAAAAGAAAGAGTCACTACTATTAAGCTGTGTCTTCCTGACCATCAGATCTGACTAACATGAGAATTATACAATACAATGTTCCCTTCTTTCAGCAATATACCAGCATCAAATGTGATAAATGGTCAAATAATAGAAGCTAGCCCCTCCTCAATCAGCCTGATGGTGGTTCAATAGACAACACAAGGCATGGTGTGTAGTTACTTTTTACTATCCACTCAATCTTTGTAGTAGACATCAAACTTTTCACATTACTTTTTGAAAACATTTATTGTGTAATATCTTTCAGAGACTAAAGACTAAGTAGAAAAACAATGATGAAGCATTGATCAGTGGTAATAATTGCATATTAAAATATCAGTTGACAAAATTAACCAGCACACTTCAGCCATCAAATTGTATATTTTAAAAATGTGTTATAAAATCTCTGAATATTGACAAAAATGCATGGAGAAAACCACCAAAAACCGTCAAATTTATTCTCTTGATATATCATTGCTCCCATCTTTAGAAACATCCCGCAAAGAAACCCCCAAACCTTCTTCTACAAACCTCTTTGAGCCCAGTAGGTGGCAGTGTGGCTTCACGGTTTCGGTCTCTTTTCCTTCACGCTTTCAATCCTGTCTGTTCAAAAGTAGAATATTACTCTGCAAAACAAAAATCCCATTCAAATCAAAGGGATTTCTGGACACCATCACCTGTTGTCATCTTCTCTTTCTCTGATTTTTGCCTTTTCGTCTTTCAACTCGATATTTGTGTCGTCATGGCTTGAGCTGTTTCATTTGTGTTTGAATATTGAATTGGGTTCCCTTGCTGTGTGCCATTTGCTGTAATTGGAGCACAGACCTTGTAAGTTTACCACTGGATTTCAGTTCAAAACCTTAGCTCTCCCTGTGCATATCAAAATGAATTGCTATGGAGAACTTGATAAGATTTTATTTACTTTAAGCTTAATGTTTAATAAGTTAGGTTTTATCTTCAAAAGGCTAAAAAAATAGTCTGTGGTAAAAAGTAATCTGGAGCTGACATTTCAACTAACATTTCTTCCATTCAATCAACTTGCATGGGTAGCTTGAGCCAATTCCAGTCACTATGGGCCTTAGGTGGGGTAATCATTAGACAATATTCCCTTTAAAGCCTGAAGTCTAACTTTTAATACTCCACTACCCTTCTACTCCCCTCAACCTCTGATGTCATTTCCAAACCTTTCCCACTGTCTCACACATAAAGCACACACTCCCTTGTATGCGTTCACAATCCAGGAAGTTTGAGGAAAAACAAGCAGCAGTCTAGGTTTGGAAAACAAAAACAAAAAAATAGCTATGAATGGGGTAGTAAAACATGATATTTTAAAAGAAAATATCAGTTCCTTCTTGATAGATAAAAAAATAGCTAGTGGAGCACAGTCTCAGTGAACATTGTCCGCCTAAGGACCATAGTTGCAGGGATAGTAGTTAAATAGAAGTTAAAAGTTAAAGATATTACATTTTTAAATACTACTCCAGATTTACTGTCCGTTAGAATATACCTGCGACTCAGTGGGGCCTAAAAACAACCAACCAACACTGATTGACAATTGATCGAGATTAGCTTAGTCTGTCATTGGTTAGCCTGTATAAATAAGGAATTGTACAGGAATAAGGAAGTGCACTGCTGTACAATGGCTGAAAAAGATAACCGAAACAAATATCTGCTGAGTGACATTGACAGACACTAGATTCTGAAACATCCTCTGTAATACGTTTAAGTTCGTCACCGCTAATATTAGTCCACTTTCCTTTCAGTTTTCTGCTGAGTCTGTAAACTACCTGTTTGCTAAATTAAACTCTAATCAGTGGTTTCATGCAAGTGCTTCAAGTGCAATAAGCATGTTTGAGCCACATTTCCATATAAATCACAGGGGTTGCACTGCATTGCGGGTAAAACAATTACACTTAATCAGTATTGAGTGTGGTTTTTCTGTAGGCATTAAACAAATTAAATTTATAGCATGGGGCCACACCATGATATAATGCATTCCTAATTGTACATAGCATTAAGGCAGTGATACCTACAATGAGATTATTTCAGAGCATAATTGGCCCATTATCTGAATTATTAGCAGCTTTACAATCCAGATCATAGTAATATAATGACTTTGAACAATAGAAAAGTCATTTGTGCAAATTCTCCCAAAATCTTAATAGTTTCTTAATGTTCTTCCCCTTTAGGAGATGCAGCAGCGCGTCCATGTTAGCATATCAATGCATCCCTTGAACTAATTTCTCTGAGGTCTTTGCATAACCCGACTAATCTGCACTGAGCATATGTCAAGAGTCCACCACACTCAGGCAGGGTATTAAATATTCTATCTGTTGTTAGATTTTAGGAGAAATTACACTTTTATGTTTTCAATTATACAAGGTTTATTCTGCAATGTGGTTTGACTGATTCTGATTGGGATTGTGTGATTTTGAACAACTATTCTTGTTTTTGTGATCTGGTGGTACAGTATTTTATATTAATCAGCACTGCCAATTATAAGGAAAATTCTCAATATTGATGAATTACACTGTTGCAAGCAGGCCAGCTGAATAATTAGACAAACAACAGTTTTTGTCAGGATGAATAAATTACTGTAACAATATGCTGAAAAATTGTGTGGTCATTTACATAGGCTCATAAGTCAACAGAGATGCCAGACCTTATTACATGCATTGGTTTTACCTACACTCTAAAAATATTTGTAAACTTTTAGAATGAAATTAAGAGTTATTCTGAGTTCAATTGTAAAAATAGCAGTATACTTTAGAAGTGTAAGTTGTATTTTAAAACTAAATATAGAGTGTATAAGTTTGCATAACTTTGTGACTTTTTACAGTGTACTTCTTTATACATAATATATGTGTATGGTCAGGTAGGAGTATGAAGCACTATTTAAAACTAAAAGGCTTTGCTACAAGTGTTATAAATATAGACTTATCCTCCAACGGACATTTTCAAAAACCTTTTCAACAGATTTTCAAAGACAAAGCTATGACCTTCTTCAACAAAAGCCACAGGTTCTGGCCCAAGTGTGTGTGTAGGAAGAAGAGGAACAAGATTCAATTTTTATGTCGATACATCCTTTATCTAACCAGAACAAATATATCAGGAATAATGAGAAGGAGCTATTGTTTTATTTAAAAAAATCACAGCTTATTCACAGTGTTTTTTATTTTTTACTTTAAATAATTAAAGCCAACTCAAGATCTCTACTGTGTTTTTTTCATGCCTACTGGCTTGTGTACACACTTCCTGGTTTGTGTGAGACTGTGATAGAGGGTCAGGGCACGAAGGAGAGGAATTAGAAAAGGGAAGTGTATCATTCACCTGAAAAATTGTTTTAGACATATCACTTTTGAGGTCACAAAATTAGCTAGGTCAGCTTTAAACCTTTTTTTTTCTTTTTTCCCCTTTATTTTCTTTCTTGTCTAGTATATTTGTTTGGCCTATTTAATAGAATAGGCCAAACTTGCTGTATACTATGATTTTCCTATTTGACTTAAGTGTGAGGGTGCTTGCTTGCTTGATTTTGTGTGGATTGCCAGTTCTCATTTCTAGCTCACTATCATCGCTCTGCTCTTGTTTACAGCCAACAGGAGAGAGCCAAGGTTAAGCACCAGTTTCACATCTATATTGGTAAACACAGAGGGCAGATTAGGGGATGGGAAAATGAGAGAACCACTTTGCAGGGCACTTGGGAACTTTTGATGATTGAACTTTTGAGATTGCATTGCGTTCACTTTACTTTAATTTATTGTTTAAGAAAACTGCAGAAGAATTCAACTTATTTTAAGGTCAGGTAATATGTAATTGATCTGACTCAATATAGTGCACATCCCCAATATCACATAGAATATAGCCTAGATGTACTGGTGTCTAAATAGGCTTACACTGTTCTTCAAATGGGGCTAAAATAAGGTATTTGGTTCATGCCTGAAAACTTTTCTATAGTTTCAAGGCCGCAACTGCAATCATAAATTTGTTTAAAATTTAAGTTTATATAGTTTATGTATTTATTTTTGGGTGTATTTCTATACCTCACAGTGCAAAGACGTGAGGTGAATTGGTGACTCTAAATTGCCCCTATAATGAATAGATATCGTAGTCAATGGTTACTGGTCTGTATATATGTCTCTGTGTCAACCCTGCGATTAATTAGCCATTGACATGTTTGTACCCTTCCTAACCCAACACAAAGTAGTTTCTAACGTCTTCACCATAGTGTAGAAAGGCTCTCTCAACTTGAAGGGAGATGTATCAGTTCAAATTGTTCTTTCTTTAGCCATGTAAGCTAAACTTGTTCCAGATAGCCCTCCCATTAAAAGACAATAAACAAAGTATTTCTACAATTTTTTTACTTTATTTTCTCCACAACTCATCAAAGCAGCTCTCTCAGACTGAAAGGAGTTGTATGGAGGGAGTAAACAGTGCTAACCGAAGCTAATGGGACATGTGTTAGCGCTGGTCACATGGATCGGACGCTGACATGTGGTAATTGAGAAACAGCAGCAGAGGGTTTTACCCGAAGAACTCACACAAACACAAACAGAGAAGACAGGATTTACAGCTGATTAGAAGTCTTGTGAGAGTCAGCCCCTTTTTCACAGCCATTAGCAATGGTTTGGTTAGTCAACAAATTCTATTATTTTTTCATTTGATATTATATAGACATTGTGAAAAGCAGTCTTGAGTTAAACTGACCAACTTAGGTTCAAATATCCATATTCAATCACAATGTATTAAGGTGAAAAATAAGGGTATGGTTTTTTTTTTCACTTATTCTTTTTTCTTCAAGTAAATGTTTTGCTGATTTGACAAGCTTCCACCATTGTGCGTTTTTATTATTCACTCAGTCATTTTCTCTGACTTGTTAAGAGTTTATGGTGGCTATATCCTACATCCTACTTTGGGCGTGAGACAGAATGCACCATGGACAGTTGCAACATTTTACTTACGGAGAGGACCAACTGTAACACACAAAAGAAAAAGATATGCAGACTCAAATTATGATTATGTTTTGCTAAAATGTTTTCACAAAGCAGCTTGACACCTTAATCTATGTTTCGAGTGATTATGTCCCACTTTGCTTTGAATTTCACTTAATCCATAATTCATAAAGATATTATTTATTGCTGTTTGATAACTGCATTTGTAACATTTTATACCTTTCCCATTTTTAGACCTTCATCTATGATTTTCTTCCCTCTTCCCATTATGGTATGACAATATACGTTTCAAGCCTTGCAATATAATGTGTACACGTAGAATTAAATATTTAGTGCCCCTGAAGACAATTAAACATTAAAACATTCCAACCATCATGCCATGATAATAATACGATACTAATGAAAGAAGCAGTCAGGATAATACAGGCAATAATCCAACTGTAGTAAGTGGTCCTCCTGGGAATGTGAGTCCATTGAGACTTGATCAGAATACATGTATGTTCCTGTAAGGCATGTGGTATGAATGTACATCTGTGATCCATACATGCGTGACAATGTCTTCTGTTGTTTTTCTTACCACAATCTGCCAAGCGCTTGACACAAAATGGCCCCCAGCAAATTCATACCTCACTTCACAACAAACATATCGATCTGTTGTTTTATAAGGGCCTTTTCTCCAAATGAGAGCAGCCTATTAAATTTGCCCAAACTCACCTTAGGATTAATCTTTTATTGACATTTTTCAACAAAAAAATCCCAGTTTATACCAATTCAAACAGATTTCACTTTGTTTGCGATACAGTGTTGTGGTTAATCCTTGGATTTAGGCTTGTTTGCAGCTATGTGTTTCGGTATACATTGTTCTGGGAGTTAATTTTGTGTTTTGAAGTTGAAAAAGAGTCCATACAAAATGTCTAACCACGGTTACAAATGAAAAGTTACCGTATGTCACAAGTCATATTTGTACTGTGGATGCGTGTGATTGGTTGAAAACAAGTGTTCTTGTGCTCTTAAAGAAAAATACAGCTAAAGAGGGTCTCAAAGTTCTATGTGGTACTACTAGCTGTGCAATTACTTAAGCCTATCCTTGTTTGATTGTAATGTAGATGTGTTGTCTTGTAAAAGCCCTACTAGGGACAGGCATGGGAAATCAGCTATGGCTTAAAGTGCTTTATTATGGGACATGTCAAATGTAGGCTACATACTTAAAACACATAAATAAACAAATGTTGCTGGCAGACAAAAGTGACTTCAAATCTCATTTAGTGCAAATATTGCAGATGTCGAAAAGCTAATGTCAATTGTCTATTAATGGCCTCTAAAACTGTGATTGTCCACCTTGGCCTTTTTTTTAGAAAAATATCTCACACTCAAAAACACTCACGTTTACACTGCTTTTAACCATTACAATTTCAGTCCCATCTGAGCTACAAGTAGGACATTGTGACGAAACACGTAACTAGCCCCTCCATACACAAAGGCTACAAGAAGCATACAATTCCTCTTTTGTATCCTTTTGGCATAGGCTACTTTAGACAGCTCAACACAAAAGAGTACACAGGCTTAAAACTGGACCAACAGATATAAAAAGATTGTGACGTAAAGCAACAAGTTACATCAAGTACCCATCCATTTATAAATTTATCCTGCTTTAAAATATCTGTAAGAAGTGTACTCTTTCTAAAGGTCTTTGCTTGAATCTATTTATATAATGTACTTTTCACTCCCCATTGATGCGCGTCTATCACATCTGTTTTAGTAAAGGTTGTTAAACTAAATACACACAGTGGAAGCTTTATGCTAACACATTTATCTGAAGGTTGACATTGGCAGATATCAACAAACCCAGGTCTGTGTGTGAGTGCTTGTTCAAAAGAAGAGGAGATTTTACAGTCCACAGCTCTGTGACAGATAGAAATCAGGCTTTTTGATGCAAATCCAAGAGTTTGAAAGCACTGGTGACATTGAGTGATTGTGAATGAAAGTTTGGACAGTGATAGTTGTGTTTGTCAAAGCCAATAGGAAATATATCTATTCATTTAGGTCCCTCCTTTGTTAATTAATAATTTTCATCCAGTAACTTCCATTAAACTTTGGGGAGGCTGCCTGTCATGGTGATTTATATTTATTTAAATTTTTGACACACACTTTGACAGAGCGGTGTGAGGGATGTGTAGTCACTCACCCTCACTTATCAGTTGTATCTCATTCCCACACTAATAGCACACTTATTTAGCCCATTATACTTGTATATATATTTCATTTTCATTATGTTTGTTTATTACATTTATTATAGTTATTTACTCCATACTCTTTGTGTTAACTACTAAAGATTGGTACTTTTTTAGTTAGTTTTCACATGGAAGTCATTGGTCTTACCACATTTTGTTTGAGTTCAACTGGGGTAGTTTGCTGCTAATCTTTTCATAAAAAGAGGCAGTGTAATGTCATTCAAATATATTAATTGTTTTCTGCTATGATAGTTATATTTTTGTACATATGCCTTTTTAATTATTTGTAACTATTTATTGTGGGGAGTGTGGGACTGTATGAATTTACCTCTATTTGGGGCTCCAGTGGTTTAGTTCAACCTATTTAAGGGGATCCTGGTTTTTGTGGTTTTTGTTGCCTGTTTGCTGTGGAGGGGGAATGCTGTCTGTTGGTGAATAAAATGCTGAAGAGCTGAAAATCTGTCGTCTACCATATTTTTTCTGCACCTCGTCCATATGCCGCGGTCTCAAGTAAGAGGCTTATTACAAACAAAATCTTACAAGTGGTTAATGTTAAGAAATGAGGTTGCGGATTCAATCATCATTGGAGTCAAGTCCTCCCCGTGTTACAGTGGGTTCTCTCCTGGTACTCCAACTTCCTGTATATTATAATTCACATTTTGCCTGGTTTGAATGATTCTCCTAAATCCGTCATTCACAACAAACTTAATGTTTCCATGTACCACTTATACTTGTTTAAAAACCTTCTATACATGTTTACCGACGCCAGGAGGTTATGTGATCGCCAGCGTTGGCGTGTGTGCGTGTCCGCGTGCGTGCGTGTCCGCGTGCGTGTCTGTGATCAAGATAACTCAAAAACTACTGCACGGATTAGG
>JAVQKG010129996.1:0-10815 GCA_036025885.1 Hypseleotris bucephala | reverse complement strand
GTTTTTGTTTTAGAGCGCAGGGACACTTTTTTTAAAGAGTCAGATTTTTGTTTTTCTTTTTAAAATTCACAAATTCATAGCTAATTTTATTTCTTAATTCGAAGGGATAAAATACTATTAATTTTAAAACTATTCCCGGATTGACTTGACAGAGAGTTGTGAAAGAAGGGGAAAGGGGAGTTCATCATAGAAACCTTTTAAATATAAACCTTTTTTGTCATGTTTTTCCCCCCCTCCTTAAAATCGGGTACCGCAACCGCCTTTCCCAAACAATAATAGTATTACTTCCCCTGTTTCTCATGATGAGAGCCTGTGCTATAGCATTACTCACTACTGCAAATTACAGTGGGCAGGAATCAGACACTGAAACCGTGGTGGCTCATTATTTCTAATCCTCAAAGTAAGAGATCTAGTGCAACACAAAATCATGTATTTCAGCACAATTTATTATAAAAAAAAAAAATACTTAGAATTTACTCAATAATGTGTTATATTTCAGATTACCTGTGTAAACCAGAGGACAACATCTACCACATTGACTTCACACGTTTCAAAATAAGAGATCTAGAAACTGGAACAGTCCTTTTTGAGATAGCTAAACCTCCCAACAGTGGTAAGCAGTGTACCAATGTTTCTCAAACTCTCATTTTATTACACCACATAGTGTATTTGTTATTTAAGTACATTTTACATACAATTTCTGGCATACAGTATATACTTTACAGTAAGTGGGCATAGTTTATGTTTGATATTTCATTACATATTCTTTGTTTACAGTCAGTAAAAGAGAAAAAGTGTCTTTTATTATGTTTAAGGTCCTGTGGATAACGAGGAGGAGAGTGCAGACGTCGATGGCAGCGCTGGACGCTTTGTGCGATATCAGTTTACTCCTGCCTTCCTTAAACTTTGCACAGTTGGTGCTACGTATGTAAAACATTGCTTTGTGAATGGCATATTCAACTTTTTTGCTAGAAACTCATTTGTTAATAGATGTCTGTTTTTTTATTTCAGAGTGGAGTTTACAGTTGGTGATCGTCCAATTAACAATTTTCGAATGATTGAGAGGCATTACTTTCAGGGGCGTCTTCTCAAGAATTTTGATTTTGACTTTGGCTTTTGCATCCCAAACAGCCGCAATACATGTGAACATATCTATGAGTTCCCACAGCTTCCAGATGACCTGAGTGAGTTTTCACCAATTATTGATGTTTTACTTAATGCAGCAATCTTTAATTGTTTTTTCTCACTTCTAGTTCGCCAAATGGTGGAGCACCCTTATGAGACCAGATCGGACAGTTTCTACTTTGTAGACAACAAACTCATCATGCACAATAAGGCAGACTATGCTTACAATGGTGGCCTGTAGAACAAGAGTGCAATATCTCCTATGTGGAACAGATCCATCCTGAAGCACCCAGAGGATACGCTGAAGTATTTTCTCAATTGTAGATACATCACTGCAACAATTTTTAAAACCAGCCAGCCACATCTGCCTTCATACAAAACCATTTATCAGCACCGCACAGAGCACTGGGACTCAGGGGACCATTTTCTTTAAATATTTTTCTCTTTGGTTTGTTCATGTTACTGCTTGAAAACGATTGCCTTAAGTTTTACTGTCTCTGCTGGAAAGGGACACTGTAGTGAGGGCCTCTACGGGCTAATACAGTAGATGTATGTATCCTTAGCTTAAACCTCAAGTAGTGCTATTTTGAACTACCTTTTGCAAGTATTTTGTTTGTAAAGCTGACATGAATTAAATGTGTTATTGTTTTTATTAAGCTTAGATAATCATCCTACAGTAGTTTCTTCCATAAGTATATGATCAAGCATGTGCACAGTTTGCATAAATATATCCAATAGGTTTAATTTTTCCACTTTACAACATAGGACTTGTTATGACCATAAATATATGTTGAAAGCATCAGCCACAACAGCATACTGCTTAAAGTACAGTTTTTCTCATGTCTAAAAGTTACTACTCAGGTTTAACGTTAGATTTGGCCACAGTACAATGATGGTCTTTTGTTTTGCTTCAATTCTTGAGCAACTTTTAAAAGCAACTTAATCACAACCATGGAGCAGTAATGTATAAGACATCACATTTTCCTTTTTAAACTGGATTCATGTCATTCTGTGCCTTGTACTGTACATATCTGTGTATTTATTTTGGACACTTTAGTGCAATGCCTGTGACCAAAAGACACTGAAGTCTGCAGCTTTGTGTTATGTATAAAACATAGGACAGCATCTCTTGCAGTAGTTAATTATGACAATAACTTACAGCTGTTAATGAGCTGCATGCAAGGACAAGTGTAGCCTTTGGCTCATGATGTTTTCATTTTAGTTAGATACTTATGATTTCTGGGAAAACCTGTTTTTATACAACCATTGATGTTAATATTGGACCTTAGCGTTTAGATAATAATCTTGTGATCAAAAAGTTATGGGTAGAAAATGCAGCGTGGCAGAATGTGAATCATGTTTTGTACTGAAATAATCTAATGCATATGCATTTGTTTAAAACAAAACACTAATAATAATTTTGAATATTGGAAATATTATGTAGGAGGAACTGTACACCTCTTCTGGGACTAACAAAACAGTACCAGTAACATAACTGAATTTTAGGTATCCACTACACTGACACTTCAGTACAGTCTAGAAATTATAAAAACTTGGGTTGCTAACTTGACAAGCGTAAAATTGTAGATATCTCTGTAAAAAATAATTTGGATGTCACGAAGTAAGATATCACCTTGTTCACAATTTCTCTTACTATTTGACTTGATTAAATGTATTTTTTCGCAAAAATACCAATAAAACATTCACAAAAATGAGCAATATTTTCTCCAGAAAGACTTGGGTTAAAACGAACTACATGCCCCATAACTCCTCGCTCAAAACACCGCCAACACAGACAGCACGTGGTTTGGATGTAAACATGGCGGCGGCCAGTGGTGCTCGTGAAGACTCCAGTAGCAGCGACGAAGAGCAGCTTAAACGATGTCAGGAGGCTGTATGGGACACCCAACCCTTCAAGAAAAAAGGTAACTAACCAACAAATCGGTCATCCTTTTGGTTTATCTCTTAACATGAACTGACTGACACTGAGAATAAATGAGAAGTTTACACAACATGCAATAGTTTATAACTAGCTTTATTACGTACAGTTGAACGTGTGTAGCCTATTGTTTTGTTAAAAATTTAAAAAGTAATTGTTGAAAATCAAGCTCCTCTTCTTTGTTATAGACACGAGTGACAACGAGAAGCCATCAAAACGGTAAGTCAAAATATAGAATAGCCAGTGTACAGGTTTTAATGCTTTGATTGTCCGTCCTTGCTACTGCCCTAATGAGAGGGGACATTTTCTTGTGTGGAATGGTTTTGTGAATATTTTTTTTAATTTTGTTATTATCTTATATTATTATATATTTAAGTAATTCATTCTTAATTTGTTAAGTAACTAACTTGTTTGCCTATCACAACCTGTTAATAACACCTAATGACTTAGGCCTACTGTATACAACCAAAGAATGTTTTAGTATTTCTTACTATTGGTTTGTGCAACAGTTTAGTCGTTGCAGACCATGAACATGATGGCAATGAACTGCAAGTCACTCAGGGGTTCCAGACACACGTGGCAAAAAAGCTGGGTCTTATTCTTGACAGGTATGAAGAAAATAGTTTGGTAAAACTGCAAAATGTGTACAGTTTTACATTTTATGTAACTATTATTATTCTCAGTTTGATTACAGAGAAACTTGCTTCATCCATACCTTGTGCAAAAATAAATGGCAATAATGGGGATGAGGATGAAGGTAAATTTATGATGCATGTTTTTCATTTGTTTTGTGGCCAAGTACTTTATAACTTGACACTAACATTTTTCTTTTGTAGGTTTTCGTTTGTTTTCGACCTCTGTCCCAGGTCAGAAAACTGAAGAACCTCCTGTCCCAAAACGTCGTCCTCTCCCAAGCTCAAGGTAATAACGTTACATTATTAGACATGTATAGTCAAACAAGAGTACCAGTTATGACAATGTCACATCTCAGTAACATGTCAATTCTTAGGTTGTTGTTTTTTGTTTTTTTTTACAGTGACAGCGACAGCGAGATGGAAGCACGACTTAAAGAGGCGGCCATCTCATTCAAAGATCTCCTCCCAGAATCAACATTAGTGCAGTCAACAAGTTCGGCTCCAGAGACTTCTAGCACTGAAATCACAAAAGTCAAAAAGAAAAAGAAAAAATCGAATCAAGAGCAGGAAGACTCGAAGTCTAAAGACATTGACCACACTGTCAACGCTGAAGAGGAACCAATACACAACACAGTAAAAATTAAAAGGAAGAAGAAAAAAGTATCCACAGAAAACTCAGAGGGAGAGGGTTTGAGCTGAGTCATTTCATGGATAGTTTCTCATATTGTAAATAGGCATATTCACAGTCATTGTTTTTGCAAATGCTCTTTAATTGTTCGAGTGAGTAAAAAAGTAACAAGGTTTACATCTTTCTACTAAAGTAAGTAAATAAAACAACATTTATTTTGAATAAAAACTGTATAATATTCCAGTTGATTATCTCTTTTCTTGAATATTGTTAATTTTACACGTTAGGGGAAGTCTCGGCACATTAAAACTGTGGGGTCATGTTTCAACAAAGATGGCTGTCTGTCCTGAGCACTGTATCCCTGAGTCCAATTAGAAAAATAAAACACAATAAGTAGCCCACGGTTACTGTGCTGTAGAGACCAGTTGTGAAGGTATGTAAGAGCTTATGTCTGTGGGTGACGGTGACAGCAGATGTGACTGATGGCTCTCTGTGGATTGAGAAGATTGATACAACTCCAGGCTCTCAGAAGACACTGTTAGGGAAACAAAAAAACTGTCAACAAAGACAAATAAGCATCTGGAAAGTCAAAGACAAAAACTGTCACCCCATGACAGTTTTGGCCAACAGCAAAACTTAACTCAAACACAAAGAAAATTTGGAGTGGTCAAAAAATGTGTATTACCTGGCACTGGTGTGTGGGATCGAAGATGCAGAGACTCCTCCTCTATAGAAGGGTCTGTCTCTTCTTCAGGATCTGCTGTAAGTATCTGTTAAAGCAGGATACAAAGTCCATTTTTTATCAGCCAGTACCCTTTAATACTGGAGGTTTGGATACAGTAACTACTCTACCTGTCTGACAGCTGCAAGGCTGGTCAGTGTGCCCAGGCTGCTGTCAGTGATGACCATAGCTTGGGACAAAAGACTAGAGGACGGGTATTGAGGCGAGTCCAATTTGTTGTACACTATATCGAGAGACAAATTTAAAAAAAAAAAAACTAAACTAACAGAGAAAAGTCATTTCACTTCTGTAGGCTTACTGTGGCATGACAGTGGCGCCATGGTCGCCATGAATGGATTGGCTCCCATGTGACTGTGGATCTGCTGTGAAATTGGCGGCTGAGGAGAGGCATGAAGCTGCTGCTGGAAAGAGATTGGCTGGAGAGTGGTGAAGCCACCTGCAACATTGTTTATCACAGGTACTGTCTGTGGTTGTGTAGAGGCTAGACCTGTGAATTAAAGGAAAGGGTATACATTTACTTAAGTCATACAATTAAAACTATTTAATATGTTACCAAGAAGATCTACTAGTACATTCAATAATACAATTTTATATGATCTTAGATTACCAATAAGTAGTGAAGACTCTCCCAGACTCATGACGCTGGGCAGTGAGGCCATGATTAGTCCCTGAGAGGAAGTGGACGAGGCAGACAGGCTGTGCAGAGAGGTCAGAGTGCTTACAGGAGGCAGGGAGTTACTGGACACCTACACCAGAGAACAACACCATCACACACTGGTGTATGCAGTGTACAACAATGAGATGAAACCCATCTTACCGTTTTGGTGGTATGACTGTCGAGGAGAGTGTGGCTGGGTTCCAGTGGGACTGGGCTCACTACTAACCGTCGCTCCCCTCCATTACCTCTCACTGAGCTCAGAGTGTCAAGGGAGAGCTGCTGGCTGTATTTCAGACCTTGGAAACAGTACTAGTGAAAACATCTCAATAGATAAAGATGGCTTGTATGTAATCATAGCATGCTATTATAAAAGTACTAATGTATGGTCAGGATGTTACCATGCTCTGCACTTGGAGGTAGATTGGGGTTTGAGGAAGAACCAGTTGGGTTAGTGTATGGTGTATCAAGAGCCAGTTTATGGCGGAAAGCCTCCTCTTTACGACGGTTGGCAAACCAGTTGTAGACTCGTACCTCTGTAACCAAGTTAGAGCCCAGACCGGCCAGCTGGGAGGGGGACACACCCCTCTGCAGGCACTCCGCTCTTACCACAGAAGAGCATAAACATAAATATTACACATTTGGAGTGATTTACAGACAAATCTAAAGTATGAAGCTAACATCTACCATCATTACTATACTTATACAAAGTCTTTTTTCATGTGGCTCACCTGTTGCACTCCTCCACTAATCCCTCTCTTTCCTCTTTGCTGGGGTTCTTCTGTCGTTCGTAGGCATGAAACAGGATCTGCAGTGAGGCCGGTCCCCATTTGAACCTGTTTCTGCGCCCTTTCCTATTGTCATCTCCCTGGTCATCCACTGAAGTGAGACCATGTTTGGCATTGGTAAATTCTGAAAGGTAATTGTATAATTTATTCTGTTTTGTGTTTTATACTGTACTTATGAACGGATACAGAAGCATGTGGCAGCTCCTCTCGTCTGTGTACTCACGTTTGCTGATCTCGCACTGCTTCTTGACGTACCAGCTGTACAGAGCAGCTCTCTTCTGGTTCTTCATGGGCGTGCCTTTATTCAGATGCTGCGAGAGGTGTGACTGGTTCAGCCCTGTTGACTCCACCACCTCTCGCTGTGGGAGATTGTGCTGCTGCATGTAACTTTTGATCATTTTAGCAACATGCCATGGGTCCTCTCTAGGAGACAAACAGACAAATATCTAAGTAATTACAACTGTATACTTTTGTATACATTGCAAAAATGTTAGATTTGCACATTATTCTTTTCACGAAATTATGACAAATGTAGAATTTTCAACAAGGTGATAGAAACACAGAAGGCTTGGTCACCAAGAGGGAAGTAAACTAAGCCATATTGACAAAGTGAGATAAGGTAGAGCACATGGGGGCAAAGTCCAGCTCTGTTAAATCAATCAGGAGGATAACTGTTTACAGTCTTAATAATAATTCTTTATTATCAAGTAAAAGTAAGGCTTAACTCAACAAATTATGGGATTTTGTCATACAAAAAGTCTTCTTATTTTTTCAAAAGACATAATATCACGCTTGTGTTTGATTAGTTACTTAAATATGATTTCGACATTTTCTTTTCTCTGCATCTCAATATCATTGTCTGAAAGTAGCATTGAAACGATTGTATTACAACACTCTAAAGAAATATTGTGGAAACAGCATTGATAGGTTGTGTAAACATGAAGCATCATGCACCAGTTGTGTTCTATTAATATTCACCTCGGCTTATGTGTATAGCTTATTTATTAAGAAATGGCCACAGAATAATGATGAGGGTGGGTAATTAGTAACCAGTAAAAGGAGGAACCCTCTTTAAAATCTCCTCAGGAGCCAGACTGCAGCATAGTACAGGCAGAGAGCAGAAGCAGAGAGGCTTGAGTGGTAGTAGATATTATGTTATGTTAGCAATTGTGCATGTGGTATAAAGAAAGATATACACTCCACGACGCTTATGATTGACTCCATTGTTTTGAATCTCTGTTATTGTGTGAGTGAGTACTACATTGTAATTATTTTTTCAGTACTATGGAGCAGTCAGAGAATGAAGGTCTACTTACTGCAGGAGTCGTTCCACTTCAGCCCTGAGTTTGGCTGCTTCTTCTGGGGGAAGCTTCTCCAAATCTCGGAAGATGGGCGGCGGATAATCCATTTCTCCCTCCTCAGAGCTCTCCCCATCGCCCCTCTCTGTCTTCTCAGCACCACCACCACTTAGCCTGTCGCATTCCAGCTCGCCCAAGGCTTGAACCAGGACGTCCCGGGATAGTCCAGACCCCAGCAGAGCCCAGACAAGCTGCTCCTGAAGGGCGGTCAAACGGCTCGGCCTCGCTGCCCTGTCCTCTCCGTCCATTACTCAGAAGATTTGTCTAACTACAGCAAACAAACCCAGCTCAGCGGTCAGACAGCAGGCAAGCCGGCAGAACTGTCAACATTAGACCTGCAGCCCTCTTTCAGTTATTTCAAAATGGTACTCTTTCATTTTTCTTCTTGTATTTCCTCTTGATGTGTCCCAGGCTGCCTAGGTTTTAGCTCTCCACCTGCTGTTTTGCTTTCAAAGGTCAATTTTTCTTTTTTGAACCTCATCTACACCCCCTCCTCCTTACATGAGCCCTGTGAACTTTGTCCCAGCTCTCTCAAGCCCTGCCAGCGACCAAAGTGCGTTTTTAAAACAATAAATGAACAAGTTGCCAGCTAAGGTGGCAACAACTCACTTAAAATCACTGCACTAAACATTAAAGTAAGGCTTCCATGATTACATATGATTCATGCTATTTTGGTTCAATGCATTCTTGCCGCTATCAAAGACTTTCTTCTACTGTTTCTTTATTATATTGAGAATACAGTATTATATATCTTATAAGTACTGGCTGCTACATACCTTCTACAGAGTGAATTCAGTGGAACATGAACTGATGTTTCCTTTCATGCCACTAGAGAGCGCAAGTGCGTCAGTTGATTCTCAACTACTTTGTAAGTTTGATAAGGTAGTGGTACCAGTTCAATATTGTATGTAGTGTTTGCTTTTAAAAAATGAGACCAGAAGTGTTTTCTTCTTATTTATCATCACAATGAATTCACAAAGACATCAGTCTAGTCTTTGTTATTATACCTTTTTGAGTTGAATGTTAAACAGTAAACCCACTCTGTAGGTTTGCTGGATGACTTGGAAAAAAGTGAAGTTGAAGTTGTCTATCAATCGGCCTGTTTATCCATGTTATATGAAGTAGCTTTTTACAATGTAAATCAACTTATTTCTGTGAACAGCTTTTAGCAAAGAAAAGTTGGTCGAAGAAATAAATGGGAACATAAAGTGGGCGAGCTGAGTGGGAAACAGACCTTTGCGAGTTAATGTAGTCCTTTATCTGCCCCTTTTCTTTCAGTGTAAAACGCTCACTTTCTCTGCTGGGATCACCTTATACCATTCTCAGGTTCAGCCTATCAGCACCTTTTTGTGTGGGGCTCTTGTGAACCCACCCCACCCTTGGGAAGATGGCATTATACTGTATTTGGAATGGGTAACAGAGCTCCCTCTATCTCCCTGAGACATGCTACTGACCTGTAATTAAGTCCCATTGTGCTATACGGGGGAAACTCCTCACTAAAATGGACAGAGGGCAATGTGTGTAGTGTGTGTGTGTGGATTTCCAATGCTTTATTTGTGGCTGTGACTAATGCTAAGCCACACAAGCTGGTTTTATCAAGAGGGACCACATGCAGCACACATTTGAGCTTGCTCTTCGTCTCTCTTGAGAACTCAAAGCTATGTTGATTGGTAACTAGATACTATTTCACATTGCTGATTCAATCCTAGCACTTAGTATGTGTGTGTTCTCACTACTAGCTTCATCTCTGTCTCGGCCTACTGCCCTCTGCACTCCGCACGCATACATCCTCGCCATTCAGCCCCATTGATCATGCATGCAGAAATTTAACACACCCCTTAATTCTTGTCCAAATAGGCCCCTGTCCCACTTCCAGAGCTCCGTCTGTTCAACTGCAGAGGGTAGGCTAGGGCTGTGAGCATACAGGCTCGACTCTGGCCACTCTCAACAGATCACCAGTCATTAAGAATAAACTGTGAAAAAGAAGTCAAAGTGTGTACCCGGGCTTCAACTACTGTATACTACATTCAACATGCTATCCATTTGCTAAATAACTTCACGGCACATTTTAAAACACCTGCTTTACAAGATCATGTAGCCTAACTTGAAACAATATTTAAATTTTAAACAAGCAGAACATAATGCAATTTTCAAATTTGCTATGACCAACCAAGTTTAATCTCCAACTTTGACTAAAATTTAACTTTATTAAATGTAAGAGAATCTTATTATATAGCAGCCTTAAAGGTATTACAAGTTGCGGGCCCATGTGAGATTTCAATTTACTGCACCAACAATGGACATTCAGTTGTAGCCTATGTGTGCTTACACCTGCTCTTTGTCAGTGTGCACAAAATCCCGTAAGCCTGAGATTTTATGGTCAGATTTACTAAAAGATATTGTAAGGATCTGCCTAAACTATGGGCTTTGGGCAACAAAAAAATTAGACATCTTATAATCCAAAGCTGTCATTGTCTTTGTTTTAAAATACTTTATGCTATTGATTTGCATTGGTTCCCTAGTCACATGTTGAGTCAGTGTTGAGAAGATTAGCAGAAGCTGGCTTTGGAACTAATTAAATACTTAAAGCTAAGCAATGAATGAGCGCAGTATACAAACCCTCTGTTATACCACATTGTGAGCATAAGCAGGTTTGAAGAAAGGTGGTATAATGTCCACATGGGTACATCCAGGAAAACAATGCTGGTTTAAACAGGCGCACAGTGTAAACACAAATATGATACAGAAATGCATAATGTTCATGCTTGTTTATTCTTTGCAAGCAAACTGAATGTGGTCCCAACACTATATCAATCAATCAACATTTTTATACAGCCCTTTACAACACTTAAAATTGCATTTTTGCAAAATAAATGTAAGACAAATGTAAAAAATAAAATAAAAAAGTTAAACACTAAACACGCACATCTACTATTATTACACCA
>JAVQKG010129935.1:0-15357 GCA_036025885.1 Hypseleotris bucephala | reverse complement strand
TAGAGGTAGCCCGTCAGGTCAGAGTTTGGTTATTATTTTTCCTTGACGCTGACCGGCCCATGAACGGCGCGGCCCACCGGGATTCCTCCCGACTCTCCCGATTACCACTCCGCCTTTGCGTATCTGAATAATGTTGAGAAAGTCCACAACATCAGTTTAAATGTCAATGAACTACAGGGACTAATCCAACAACAGTCAAGCACCTGAACATTATTAACATCAATGGGATTTCCCAATGCTGCCCCTTGCTTGATAAAATATACATGATCATACATAATTTAATAAAAAAAATCACCCCAATTGCCATGGTAACAGATACAAATGCAGTCAGCCTAATACACCAAGAGAATCTCTGAAGGGGTCAAGGCAAGACGGTTCCACCTTTAAATGAGTTTCAAGTCTCTGAGAATAGACAGACAACTTTGATCTGCTCATGAGTCATGAATATATAATCCAGAGTCAACTTTAATCTCAAATTGCTTGAAGAAGGCAACCAGGACAATCTGAGAATAATTTGATATTTCAAGTCTTTGCTTTTATGACATCAATAAACGGCAAAAGCCAACAATTTTCTTAAGGACTATTCCGGACACATCTTGTTAGTGGTATGTACAGTGCAGTAGGTCTTGTCTTGAACTTACAATTCCTCTTCCACCTTTAGTAGATTTATGGCAATAGGCTTTTAACAAAATCCACAATATTCATTTTGGGTGACCGGCACCATTCTGGAGAGAGCTTTTCTATGAAGACTGTGGTTACGGTTTTCTTTTCAAAGAAGGGTTGTGGCAGGCAAACAATCCTATATGTTACTAATATTTCCTTCACTGTTCTTTTAAAAGTCCCTGATATAATACTTCTAAAAAGGAGTGTGTGAATTATAGTTGTTTACACATACATGTCAACCTTACGTTCGTGAGACTGGTGGTACTGGAACAGCGGCACACATCCATTCCAGCTCTCCCAGACACACCTTATATATAATGCATGACACACCAGCTCATACAGGCCTCTCTGGCAAACCACACAAGACAGCAGTTTACAAGCAGCTTAGATCTGGCAATAGCCAACACTGACAAAACGTGTCCCTCTATGTCAGGGACCCAACAATGAAGGGTATATGTTTTTTTTAATTGGAAAATTATAATAATATGAAAATTGATCCAAATTACAAGCTATTGATTTTGATAACAATATTTAGTAAGTTAGGCTATGTCAGTAGGCTATGTTTCCTATGTTTTTCCTAAATTTCACCTAAATATTACAAATGATCCTATCTGCATATCAGCCAATACCAATGTTGAGCCTGTACCAATGTGCATCCCTAGTTTAGAACCTGTATTATTCACTCATGAAGCAGATATCTGTTTAGTTGGTCAAGTTTGATACACACAAACAATGTACAGTATTTAAAACAACATCACATAATAAATGTATCTACAAATATTTACCCTTCAAAACTGATGGCAGTATTTTTTTTTCTTTTTGAGACTATTGAGTAACTTTCTTCTTATGGTCAAAGGTAGACCTCATATTTGAGTGTTCTGCAACATCAGCACTATTCCTTAAGCTGCAGAAATTGTACATTATGCAGTAGAAAGGCAGTTATGCAACAATACAATATGGTGGGAAAAATAATATCTCAATAGTACCACTGCTAAAGTGGCTTGGTGGAAAAAAATGCATATTCACTGTGTTTTGAAGAAACTGCCCAGAAAGCACAACTGCCTATCACTGGAGGAACATCCGGGGCTCCCTGGGGCTTTGCATTCTCGTTCTGAGGCAGTCATTTCATGGGGATGTTGGCTAAAGCAGGAAGCAGCGCATATATACAAGACATAATGTATAGAGAAAACCTGTATGTGCACTGATCTTATCCAGCTGGGCAGTCGCCAAAGGGTTCTCTGGTGACATCGGCTTCAAGAGAGGTAGTGGAGATTACTATAGGTTAGTGCATGGTATACTTTCAATTGTTCTCAAACAAAGTAAAACATAACAATTTTACAATACATTTTAATGCTAACAAATCAACATGCATATTCTTCAGCATTGTATTTAATATTATCAACTTGAAGCACATAGGGAGCACTTATCCCAACAAAGGACCTTCATAATTAGTTAGATGTTATCAGTTATCACTTGAGTGCTTGTTCTATTTACAAATAGAAAGTGTGTATCAATGGGACATCTGTACAAAATGCAGACACCAATACCAACTGGGCTATACCAATCAGTAGAAACATAAGTTTTGTTACTAACAAACTATAATACAAACTCCTTTAAAACATACCTGGATCCAGACGGTGTTCTTTACTCAAAAACAAAAGGTCTAATGGAGAAAATGATCAATCTGTCAAATTAAAGACCACAAAAATAAATTGATTGATTCATTGTTATAAATTGAGGAGGACTTTTCTCAGTTAAGATAATCAATTAATTTTCTTCTGCTTGTTCTAGTTGGGTTATAGGTAGCTACGGCAAATCTGCCAACTCTGCAACAGTTATACTAACCAACAAACATGCCAACAAAATATTGTGCAAACATCTCTGTATCAATGTAAAGACCTTATCTATAGGACGACATAATAAGGCTTACGCTTTGACACCACAGTTCTGCCAAAATACGGAAATAGATTACACAAGCAAATGAGATAACACAATAAAGTGTACGTATCTTTATCCAGTGCTGCAAACATAACCAATGTCACCTTCACAATCTTCACTAAACCCAGAACACTGCCCTTTAGTTGCACCATTAAGTCAAAATCATCATGAGTGAACAAGGGTGTAATCGTGCACCAAAAGCCTGTCTTTGTCACTCACTGTATCCCCTGATGGAGACTGACAAGGTTTAGAGTGAGAGCAATACTCATCCGCACCTCTGACCTGAGTGGGCACTGATACGTTCAAGACAGGTCATCCAATGTTCAGACAGGTACAAATACAAGTGGAATAAAATCATTTGACAACAAAAAGGGGCATAGGGTATAAAAACTGTAAAAACAAACAAACAAAACAGTTTGCATTATTAGTAAAACAGGCTGAGACACCTATGAGACACCTATGGCTGATGTTTGCTTTAATCCAGAAAAACTCTTCTTTTCTAGGGGAAAGGCTCTCAAAACCTGGCCTAATTGAGCTAAAAGTGTGGCATGGCTTAGTGTTTCCAGAAAAGAACTATTATTATGAATTATAATATTTTGACAGTTTTTTCGGGTCATATTATGTAGCTCACGTGTTGTTGTTTTATTATTATTTTTTAACTATTGCCATTGAAGGTTCTACATTGGCTTGTCTGTAATCCAACACAATAATGATGGAAAATCTTGAATGAAGGGAATTCTTTAAAACTTACTGAAGTCAAGTCAAAAATAATTTTGGTACTTTCTATACAACTGTTTGATGTATTTTGTGGCTTAGGCTACATTTCTTTGTAATTCCTATAAGGTCGAATCAGGACAGTCTGGAGGGACTATGTCATCTCTAAGGTTTACTGACATGGCTGCAGACAAGGTTTTTCAAGGGTTTTTTAGGTAATATGTTGTAAAGACATGTGTTTTCTTCTAAGATAATTATTAGATTAATCTGGGAGACAGACCATTAATTTTAATGTGTAATATAATGTGTAATGTAAAGTAGTAAAGTGTGATGTTTTGTGACAACATATTAATTGTGTGCAGTATCATTGTGTGCTATAAGTGTGAAGTCTAATACAGCATGGCTACATCTGTTATGTGAGCCCACATGAGGAATATATATAAAAACAAACACTACACACAAAAATACTGAACACACCTCCTCCTGAGCTTGTGTGGGGAAACATGTTGACCCCATTCTTTCACACATAGATTTATAAAAATTGAAAATACGCCTTAACAAAAACATTTGGCTTATGTAAGAAATACTACAAATTGTGGGGCAATATACAGTGCAAAACATTTTATACAGAAAATTCCTGATAGCCTACAGAATATTGTTTAAGTTTAAGTAATCCTATAAGTCCCTATACATCACAATAAAGGCTAGTATTTGGGTCAATTAAATCTAATAGTAGCAGAAGTGCCCCAATAAAAAATAAGTCTAGAGGAAAAAGATAGTCTAAAACTTAGAATAATAATACTAGAACCAGTGAATGAAAAACTATAAGAAATGCCAAATTGCCCTTATATTGATGATAATACTCATTGACTCTTTTCCTATTTGGTAGAGTGTATGAACAGTAGCTAAAATATTTAAAGTTGGGTGTACAACCAATAACATGACCATGACGCATAAGGGCCTCAGCTAACCTCTGCCAGCTATCAATCTCATCAGGTCACCTCAACTGCAGACACTACAAACTCATGTGGATTGTGCAGTGCATTAATTAAAACATGGCTTCTCTTCTCTTATGCATAAGCTTGTCTCACGCTATGTGCTTCCCTACAGTTATCTAAGCTGTGCTTCTAAAGCTCTCCGCAGAGCTTCTGTTGTACTGAGTCCTGGGCATCCCCAGTCACTGCTGTTTCACTGAGGTTGCAGCATCCACCAGTGGACAGACAACAGACACCTAGCATGTGCTTGAAGATACATGGGTCACCACTGCAGTCTATATCTGTTTATACCAGTTTGATCTGCCATTTGCACTCTGCAATATCTGCAGTGACATTGAGATAATAACACCATTCATTGGATCTGCTGCATTGTTATGGTATGTTTTCAGGAGACACTAAACCTGAATGGTGATTGTCTGTAGTCTGCAGTGAAGAAGCACTATCTCCACAGAAGCATGATCAGGTCAAGACTCACCTCGTCCTCAGACTGCACTGCAGGGCCCCAGAGGACAGGCTATGTGGTTTATAAATGTAGGCTATAGGCTACTATGGCTATACACAATATAGGCTACTAGGCTACAATGTTATTATTGTTTTGTGTCCCACCAACCTTTTGACTCTTATGATCTGATCTCGCATCGGTTTGATGTCCTGGAAGCTTTGCTGGTTGACAAGGCTGTAGACCAGTATGAATCCCTGTCCATTTTTGATGTACAGGTCCCGCATGGAGGCGAACTGCTCAGTGCCAGCGGTGTCCAGGATCTCCAGTACCGAGGGAGAAGAGTCCACCTCGATCTCCTTGCGGTAAAAATCCTCTATGGTGGGGTCGTACTTCTCAATGAACGTCCCGGTTACAAACTGCACAGTGAGGGCGGATTTACCGACCCCACCGCTGCCCAGGACCACCACTTTATATTCGCGCATTGTGGAATAAATAGAAGTCGTAGGCTTTCATCAATCTCCGCGCGTCATTGAAATAAACTCAGAATGATCGGTTTCTACATTCACCATTCGCGTCGCATTTTGAATGGCTTGTCAATAATACAATGTTGCTCGCCGCTGCTGCTCAGCTATGGCAGAGCACAAAGGCTCGCTGCCCCAAGATGGATTTCATTGTAGAAATTCCCCCATGCAGGCCACACATTGACAGCTACGGACAACAGCAGTACTGCAACTGTCCCAAACGTGCGGGGCGAGCAGGAAAAATACCACTCAATGTAGTGGACAGTACGGGTTTTCATCTGCTTAGCTCACCCTTCTGTGTGCACGGGAAAAAAACAAACTTGCTCCATCGAGGACAAATGTTGGGGATGGCCACTAGTAGGGGTATTGAGGGCCGCCTTGCAAAAGCACATCCAGCGCGAACTAGTAGCACACTTGACGGCAGAACTTGCGTCTCTTTGTCTCGCCATCACCATCTCTGCCGTGTCCCCGCTGCTCCTGCCTCGCTCCCCAGTACAATCCAAGCCGCCATACTCTCGGGTGGAGACACACTCGGCCGCTGCTGGCTGGCTGCTGCGAAACCAGCCGGTCCCCACTCGGCTCCCGTACCACTAAAAACGCGGAGCCTCCTTCGTCAGATAGATGTGCAAACGACCCAATAGCCGCTTCCGCCCTCGTCCGAAACTCGTTTGAGCTTGAATGGAAGGCGCTCTCAGCCAGCCAGTCAAATTCAGCGTTTCCGCTCATGTGTTAAAATTCCCATCATTCGGTTGCCCCAGTGACATCCAAAGAGCAGTAGTCCAATCAGAGCGCACCGGCCTCACTGTGTTTCCAGGAGCACCAAAATGCATGGATGCTGTTGCTATGGAAACGTTGCCTTTTTGGTTGTCAAAATGTGGATATTTGTAATACTTTATTGGCACAGTAAGCTGAATAAAATGAGAAAACTTCCATGTGATGTATATAGGACTTTTTTTTTTTTTACCTATACCCACTTAAATGATCTGTCTATCTAAACAAATAGCCTTATTGTCATCAGGCTATTATAAGCAAACCTATAGGTACATATATGGCTTGGTAAACAATCTGAAAAGCAGTAGTTGTGAAATAAATTTTATTTATCAGACATTCAGAACTTAACAAATGCAAATATAGCAGTAAGTGAAAATATAAGGCAAACATCACATAAGCATGTCATCTGAGACTTTAGAAAGTGCTTAAGAGAAATGCTTCCATCAGTCAGGCAAATCAAACAGTCTCTCTCCACTGGGTGATTAAAATCTCCAGTCACCTGTGTCCAGTTCAGGTGTATCAAAAAGCTTTTGACATAATGGACAACAATAATTTATACATGTGAAATATAATAAATGAAAAATAAAAAATGCTCTTAGGGTTTAAACTTGACTGTGGAACAGCTTATTCTGACACACAGTTCTAGGCTAATAAACTTTATACATTTTTCACTTGCTTACACTGATGCCAAATTGGTGGGAACTACAGTCAAACTCCTCTGAGCTTACATGCCCTAAAACAATGGAGAAACTTTAAAAAGATACATTGGCAGTCAGTAACATATTTCATCATCAGAGCTTGGCATTACAATAAGTGACACATTTCTGACCTAATAGTAACAATAAAAAATGAAATACAGACCAACATCAAATGTACTGTTTTCTGCCACGCAGTAACTTTGAAAAACTTATAATATAAACCATCTCTCTTTATCAATCATCAATCATTAAGTCACTGGACATAAACAGTTTTTTGCATAAACACAAAACAAAAAAACCTTAGAGGATCTTTAGAAGCAGAGCTAATGTTATCTTAATAAATTACATTCAACAATAAAAGAGTTCTGATTAAAGTGTAAGTTCTTTAAGGTAAGGTAGTTATGTATTACACCAACATAAGTTAAACAAGCACAAACTCTTTGTAGATTGTCTGGGTTACTGTACATATTGTATTTAGTACTTACTATATTGTATATATTTGTATGAAAAAAAATCTCAGTGAGTATAATAACATAAGTAATCTAGAAACAACATCCTCCTATTTGCCCATTTACTAGGCAACGTATCCATTCTTTCAATTATAATGTAATAAAAAAATCTACTTTAACTGTGAACAAAAAGTTAAAGAACTCACTGTAAATTGATTAACCTAATTCATTAATAAATCATACAATACATAAATACAAATCTGCAATAATACAATGACCTAAAACAATGTTTAAACATTGAACTTGCTATCCTTAAACTCATATACAAAAAGTACTGGTGCACTGACATGGCACTGCAAAACACATACTCTCTCTAAAGTACAGATTTAAGATCATATGCCACATATGCACAGTTTAGGCACTTGTACTACTCAGACAATATAGTGCTGACAAGTTTGTGTTACACTATAACACACAATTCACCCTCTACTGTATATCACCAGTGGTAATTCTACACTCCTTTACAATCACATTGCGTTTCTAATTATATTGTGTATCTAATAAAATAATAAAGAATGTGTGTATTTTGTGCAAGGTAAAGGAGAATGTGATTTTTTAAACACCGTATTTTCATAAACTCAACACTAGATTATATACAGCCATTTTCATTGTCTGCATATGCAGTGCAAAGGCACACCAAAAGAGGGAGCTCTTATCCTTTTCTATAAATGTAAGGACTTGGTGACGCACATTGGGCTAATGGGCATTTAAAGATACGGTAAGTGCTTAGTTAAAACTATAGAAGCATTGCGAAAATGTTACTAAACTCAACTATAAACCTTTTTAGAAGTTACATTCAACAACACTTTTAAACTCTGTTTTTGTTTGCAACAAAACCTAAGGCATCTACTTTTTAATCTATTGGATTTCAAGCTTATCTCGGTTTAAATTACTTTTTTTTATCTGATTAATAGACATCATTAGGATATTGCAGATTTGGGTTAAGTTTGGTGTGTTTACTTACATATAATATACTTAAATGAACTATATAGTATTTTAGATAAAGTGTCATGCTGTTTGCAGTAGACTGTGTCTGGTTCTGATGCTGTATTTACAGAGCTGTTGTTTGTCTTTCACCGCTGCAACATGGCACTCACATTCATCTCGGGAGGTTACTTGAGGATAATCTGTTCAGAGGAAAAACACTTAGTGATTACAACGGCTATCTAAAATGGTTGTTTTTAAACATATGCATATGCCTAGTACTGTACATTTACTGTAACATTAAAACATGTTTTATTTTATTTTACAAAAATTAAAGGAGCATTTAACTGCATGAGCCACACACAAAGCAAAACATGCTGTGAAGACCATGTTGTGCGCAACAATTATTTGCAGACATTAAAACTTAAAAGCTCAGTCAGTAAAAGTGGTGAGATAATCTTCTAAAGATTCTAAACATCTACATCAAAGACAAGAGTGAAGGCCTAATAGACAAAGACAGTGCAGGGCAATGGTAGGCTGACAAAGCAACTCCCCAGATTCAGAGATGAAGCACTTTTTCAGCTTAAAGTCTAAAACAGAAAGCTTTAAAAAGGAGCAAACCTGATTGGCGGGTGCTGTTGCTGCGTATGGGACACTTGTTGCGGGAGTAGTTGCTGCAGAGACAGTAGCAGGCGCAGTACTGTACATCATGGGGACTATTTCAGGAAAGGGAACCATGAAAGCAATGAAAAGGTAGGTGGAGGATTATGGTAACCACAGCAATGTTTTTGCCTTCTCTTGCCAGGCAAATACAAAAAAACAATTCTAGCAGCAAACCATCATTGGGTTAGACCAGCAGATGGCATGAGATCACAAAGCAAAGCAAGACGGCAGGAAAGCACACAGAAGGCTTGATACAATATATAAATAGAATTTGACGCTCCTCAAAACAGTAAAGAAAATTGGAATTAATCTGAAAATAATACAAGGCATAACTGTGAAGTTATAGTCATGTGAATATTATGTATTGATTCTACATTAATATCTGTACATGTATACAGTATCTTTAATTACCTAGAGCTTTTATTATATGTACTTTAAAGTAAAAGAACAACTTACCGATGTTTGTAGCAGGAGTCATACACAAGAGTGAACCTAAAAGTGAAAATAATTTAAAAATTATCTGAATTTGCTTGATGTATGCTTCGTAAGTCAAGCCAAAACAATATCTGATGTCCTACCTGTGGGATAAAAAGCAGCAGAGGGCTGTTGCAAATGCGCACTGTTCAGAGCCTGCTGGTAATGCAAAAGGCTGGGATTGAAGAGAGAGCTGGTCCAACTGCTCTTTTCAAGAGCTTGTCTCTTTGTAATGGGCTGCAGGAGACTGTTAGGAAAAGCCTAAAAATCGAATGAAAACTGATATAAAAATGAATCCTTAAATTTTCTTAGTTAATTCTGTATAAAGTGTCTAGACATGTTTAGCATATGTTAGCAAACACTAATAATAATAATAATAATAAAAATAAGCAATACATTTACATTCCAAAAAAGTTTTACAATCAAGCAGTTTAAAACTCGGACTATTAGCTTGATGAAGCTGTAAATCACAATGACAAAACTTGTTATTGGACAATAATAGCTAAAGTACATGCAAAGCAAAAGGTCAATATACCAGGTCTAATGTTGCTTCGCGGGGTCGCTTCATTGCTTTGGCAGTCGACTGAGTCTTTTAAAAGCAGGCAGAGAGCACAAGATGACGGTGGGCCAATGGGATTGAAGCATGTAACATACAGGTAACAGCAAGCAGAGGTGCATCATGGGAGACAGCATGTGGACAGGTGAAGGGAAAAACAAAACTAAATAATGTATACCACATAAAACACAACATGCATGCAAGATAACGTTAAGCCCACAATAATACTGACTACAAACAATTAGTTGATTAGTGTACAGATTACAATTACATCATGTTATTACTATGTATTTTGCATCAATTAAGAAATTCAGAGTAGACAATGGACATGATGTCCAGTAGTAGTAGTCAAATCTGGTGGCCAGGTTAGACAATGCCTGCTCCATAACAATATCTTTTAACATCAGAAAGTTTTATCAGTGAAGAATAAAGTTGTAATAAAATAACACAAGAACATAGAACTGTAATGTAATAATATTAGCAAAAATAAGAATGATATAATACAAAATCAACTTTTAGTGTGTGAACAATTAGATAGTGTACCTTCTGTAAATGCACAATAAAAATCAAGTCATACCATAGCTGCAGCAGCGGTTTGTGCTGCCATGGCTGTTTGAGTGACTTGTTGTTGGTTGGTCTTGAGTTTTGCTTGCAAATGTGCAGGCGGGTGAAAATATTTACACTTCTCTCTGGAGCAGCGGCTCTTGACGTAGTCCATGCAAACAGTTACAGTGTTATCATTGGTGTCAATCACTGGACTGTCGCTGGGGTGAGCAAATCGGCAATCTGTCTCCCCTCTTGCACAATTCCCCCGTTGAAATTCACGACACACCTTAAATGTAATTTAGGTTTTAAGTTATCAAAATATATTTTTTCAAATAATGCATTAAATAATCTATATAACTATGAATACCTCCATATGTTTATTTTCATATTTTATTAATATTGAATACATACATATTTATATTACACAGAAAATATATTAAACGCATCCTTACCTCTAGTTTGTCAGTGCGTTGCAGCTTCTGTGTGGGGGAGGAGGAGGAGGAGTTTGAAGAGTTGGGCACTGTCACAGGGGAGCTCCCTGGAATGAGGACTGAGGTGCTGGGGAGCATCTCTGTCGGAACCAGGTTCATTGTGTGGCTCAAGGGTGTCATATAAGTGCCATATCCAAGACTAGCATTTGATGCTAGACCCTGTGTGAGAGGAATACAGAGAAACATGGGGTTAGTGCCAAATACAGACAAAATGAAAATTCGTGTTACTCATGAGACTCTGACCAGTTGCTGCAGACTGGGGCTGGGGACCATGAGCTGCATCTGTTGTGTTAGCATGGCCGCAGCTGTCTTCTGCTGAATGAGATTATTGCGTCCATTTATCTCGAGCTGAGTCTTTAAGTGTGAAGGTGGATGAAGGTACTTGCAGTTATCCCTTGAACACCGGCCCTGAGTTTAGGGTATTTAAAAATTACTATAGATATACTGATTTACATTGACACTGGTTTCACATAACATGGCATATGCATAATTTGAGTTTATGGCTAACCCTAATTAACCCAAAAACTGCATGGACTAGTATGATCAACCAAGTTATTATTATGACATTTAACAACAGACAAAAGTCATCATGATTACTTCTGAAACCAGTACAGGTATCTAAAATGACCAAACTACTTTGAATTGTTTTATTACTTATTATAAATAAAAATCAACATTTTTGTAATAATAGATTAGTAGACACATCTAATCAACTTTATTAGTGTTATACATGGATTTTCTAAGTGACCAAAATAATCTATATAAGACACACTTCTTGTGGTAGTTCCACAATCAAATTACAAGATAAAGGGAGAGAAAGCCAATCTTGCATATATTTGGTTTCTCGACTACGACACATTGGAAGTCCTCTGTCCGGGGAAGCTGTGTCAAACTGTCTATATTGAGAAGCTAAGACGATGACTCAACATGAGCGTAATCCTGGGGCAAAGCTGCATTGTGCTGTAATGTTGAATGTGTGAGAGTGGATTAGGGCCACTAAGGCCTCACATAGAGCAACTGAGCAAACAGAAGAGGCTGTAATCCAATTGGATGTCAGATTTCTTTTAGTGCCATTAGATAAATGTCAAGAGACTACTTTACTGCACACTGTATTCTTTGTGTTTATATGTTCCACTTATATGCAAAATCTCCCACTAATCTAAGTCACTGATTAGTCAATAATTAAAAAATTCTAAAGATCTTTTGGAGCCTGTTGATTAAAAAATCAACTACTCCAGGATAAGCAAAATAAGTTTTTTTTTTACAATTCCAGTGTCAAACAAGAGTAAGCAATCTATTACCTTAAGTGAGTCAAAGCAGGCAATTACTCTCCCATTCTCAACCTGGCAGCTCTTTGGTGGGTGAGCAAATTTGCATTCCTCATCACTACGTGAACAATTTCCTCGCTGGAACTGCCGACACACTTCCAGAGTCAGCCATTTTGTGTCTCTTATTGAAGAAATGCTCAATGCCATATTGAAAACTTTTGAAAGATATTTAGCTGATTAAATTAAGAATCTGTCAAGTCAACTGACAGATACGTGTTTCACAGTATCTTTTAAGACCAAAATTTGCTAATTCACAACTTGGTGGGTCTGGGTGTGTAATCCACAATAGACTTGGTCCATATGTTTGAATAATGATAAAAAATCCAGTCAATCCAGTTTTATCATAAAACTTTGGCTTTCAGTAATAGATGTGTGTTTTTTTTCAGGCTTTAAGTTGGTGATATCTTCTCCTTAAAGGCACTTCCTAATGATCCGAAAAACAACACACAGACATTAACAAATCATGTTAAACCTTAGCCACTTAATTGATGTAGTATACATTCATTTTAATATTTCTATAAAATTAGCATCCAAACCAAAACTCATTATGATTAAAAAAACAAACAAACAAAAGCAAATCCAAATGCTAAGTTTATCACTGATCCAAATAGTCTACTTATGTAGATCTATGTGTAGATAAGGATCAAACAGTAGGCGGACCAGCCTAAACGCACAGGAAAAGCAGGCAGGCAGAAAAGATGGTTGACTTGTAAGCTAAACACATCTCCATGTTACTTGGGAATAATTTAGTCTACATAAACAGTGGCTCAAATGACACAGATTGAATAAACCACTGGAGTTCAAACAGATCCTTATTGTAACAGACTTACAACAACGCAATAACCCACAACATTCTGGAGCAAATTCCTTCAGGCGCAAGTCAGGAAACGAAGCAGAAAAACCTACCTCTCTTACTTCTGGTAGAACTAAAGGGCTTCTGTCTGAGTACAAAAACAGGACTTTAGATCCTGGAATCACATATCACTTTTAAACCAGGTTTCAACTACAGACTATGAGTCAGTTTAAAAAAAAAAAAACTATTAATCTATTATCTCTCCAGTGGATTTAGTCATCTAAAAGTCTTCTAAAAACAACACTAAAACGACTGTCTGTTCAACTGGCTGAAAACATTTCTAGAGCCACCCCCTTCCTGCCTGGTGCCGGCCTCTGGGAAGTCCCACCCAGTCTAGAGTAAGCCAATGGAAAATGAGAGTTCCTGTGCTGTTCAAAGCTATATGCACAAATTCAGGAAAAATATAGTCTTGGACTTCATCCATCCTGAACCCAGGGTTTACTTTGGCCCACACTTTAAATATATCGAGAAGTTCTTGTTGGGTCTTGCTCTGCCCCATCTTAGTTGTTGTAAAGCTTTGACTTTAATTTTGACTGTTTGAAATAGTGTATAAGTAGTGTATGCTCAAGTACTAAGTTGAATTTAACACAATCTGTATATATAATACAGTGTGTACTGCACTCCGCAGCTCTATTATAATTTGTGTGTATTTTATCTAAATAACCAGATAAAATAATGCATAAATTGTTATAAACGTGTTATATGCGTGAATAAAACTACTATAACTGGTCCTGCATTAACCATAAAAAGTTCCAGCCCTCTAATTGACCCAGTGCTAATAAAGTCAAGGTAAAATACAGCTAAGGCTAACCGAAGAGAGCGTATTCCCATGCCTTAAGTTGTTACGCTAACACTAACATATTTATATCACTGGTCTTCTACTTTGCATTTCGACCTACTGCCTCTGGGCTAACGTTTTAATGTTATATCGTGGTTAACACACAGTGGTTTAGCTACATTAGCACAGTGTTAGCACTGAGTACACCTGCTTACCTCATCATCACGGATATACGGCTTCGGAGGATACAACAATCACGAAACGCCAGAGGGAGTTTACGTCAGCATAACCGAATTACATTAGATTGTCAATCTTTTCATTTGCAGAAATCAGAGTTTATTTCACCTCCTTCCTCCTCTTCACTTTTTGCACTGCACCGATTTAAGCAACAAGCTTTTGACAGCTTACTGTACTATAGTGTGTTTAATGTGATACGGGGGTATCTGAAAACTCGGTATGCTAATATCTGTCACTTTTAAAGGACAGTCTATAAAGAAAATGTATAATTATTCTTCTACCAACATTAGGACCTGACATAGTCAGAGTATATATACATATTGGTGCAAGGAGACACGATTTCTATAGATTCATTCTCACCTCCCCCTTTGGTCAGATAGTGGTACGGACCACATGATTGCCAGGAGGCGAAAAGGGCAAAGGGTTTGCGCGTTACCAAGGGAACAGTAGAGAAACCAAGCGATTTTTACACAAATAACAGCTGGTTAATGACGTCCAAATGAAAACTAAATAAAATAGAAAACCAGAAATGGTATTTTGCAAACTTTGATGTAACTGAGCTAATTCTGACTTTCTCTTTTTCCATTACCTCTGGCCATCCCCGTCTCTGCATCAACAAAACATTAAGCGCACACATAATTAACTCACTGTTAATGTTCCTGTTCAATCCACTAGTGTGGGCCATGCTTGGACAATGAAAACCATATTCCAGGATAAACTGGCATGTAGGCTATCTATAATTTTATGGTGGCCTTCACGGGTGAGCTTCAGTTGATCTGTCACACACAGAGCTCTTAAATAAACAAGCGATGCTGCATCAAGTGCCGCACTGAAAGGTCACCATATTGTTCCCTTTGGAGGGAGATGTCACTGTCACAGCACATCAACTCTGAGGGCACAAACACTTCAAGCCTGAACCATGCTTTGACCTTAACCCTGTCCTAGTGTTTGCAATGCATTTGGTAATTTTAAACTCTTTCAGTTTTGACCTTTTGTTGACGAGACTATAGAACAAGAAAGAAAAATATGTTGGGCTATAAATAAGCCAGAAATGTATTATTTTAACCTAATTAGCCTACTTCACAACAACAGGCATAACAACCTTTAAAGCTGTACAATTCCATAGTCATCTTTCTCTTGGTAACCTTTTGTGTTGAGATAACTATTGTCTTTATTGTGATTCTGGTCAGTGGCCTCTAGATGTCAGTCTCTTTCATGTTTACACTCACTTCTCATTTGAACTTCCACAAGAGTAG
>JAVQKG010129607.1:0-20931 GCA_036025885.1 Hypseleotris bucephala | reverse complement strand
CCCCCCCCCCCCCCCCCCCCACTACAGTCTTAACAACCCCTAACTGCATGAAACACTTCTGTTACCAAAACCAGTGAATCCAGTGACAGTGTGATATTTTAATACACTTTACTTGTAATGTAGATTGTTTTTTATTTTGGGACTGACCTGTTATCTGCGTCTGCCCCTGTGGGTTGAATGAGTTGGCCGCTGTGTTGAGATTGGGCCTAGGGCCTTGAGTCGGGACGGCCACTCGGACCCTCATCCTCTCCAGCTCACCGAGGCGGTCCGAGAACAAGCCAGTTTTAGGAGGGTCTTCCAGCTTTTGACGATGCCCTGCACAAAAACAGATGAGAGAATGGCGTCAGTACAAAAATAAAACTGTGCTCTACCTTCAAATTGTGCAGGAATCATTCACCCAAAATGTCTTTCATTGATGATGTGCATTCAACTCACATGGACCATTTCACATTTTGAGATGCAGTATTTTTTCTACTGGCTTATTGCAAAAAATTCTTCCATCAGTTTTACTTTACAACTTTATGACAGTATTTGACAGTTCTTAAATTCTATGAATGCGAAATAGTTCATCGTAGTTTAGTGCACATATTAGTATTTCTAGTAGGATTGATTTACTACCCTGCCCTACCCTACCTGGTTTTCCAGTCAGGGTTATCTGATAAGATCTTATGTGATGTGGCATGTCAACTACATTTATATTAAAGGGAGTGGCATTATCTTTTGTACAGTATATTCAAAGTAGTTTAATCTTGGTGTGAAGGTATTGTAGGTATTCTGTGTTTACTGAATATTTGTAGTACCCAGTGTTCACAAAGACTTATTCAACAGGGATGCTACATCCTGCTGCTAATTAATGCACTTGAGCAATTATCTTGTATCATTCTGAATAAACACAGTGAGGGAGGGAGATGCAGAGAGGAAGAATTTGAATGTAGTGTATGTTTAGTCGTGACCTGAGGCTTCTTCAGGTAAACACAGTCTCTCACGCCATGGGCCTATTATCCCCACAGGAGCCGCACCAATGCCAAATTCACTGTATTATTCTGCATTCCTCCGCTGATAACTTCACACACTTTGATTCTACACCTAAGACACATCTTATTGCTATATGCTCTTTTAATGTGTCCTAATAGAAACACTTGTCTAGCCTATGACAATGCACCACTATATATCTGTCTCTGTATTCATCTATTTCCCCATAAAAGTGCCCTAAGCCCAGAGGTAGACTTGAGTTTAGCAGAGGTGTAGACAGAGGCCCGTGCACACTCAGCACAGCCTCAGTGCAGTGTGGATGTGTCTGTCCCGTCCCGCACTAGTTCCCCTGTAAAGGCGGTAAAGTAAATATCAAACAGAGGAGAGTAGAAACTCCTGCTGTGTTTGGCACACATCCATTTGGCTCCAGCAGAAACAGAAAGCTACTTCAGAATCCTGCCCAACCTGCCTGCTGCCTGGACCGGGAACAAAGGCCTGGCACTAAACCTATGGCAATGGGTGGGAGTGAAGGAAAAGGAGAAGATTAATGCAGTGATCTAAAAGAGACATCATTTGTGTTACTAAAGCACATCAAAGTCAACAACAAACAGCCTCACAGGGGATAATGTACTGACACAAGCATCCTTTTTATCATGGGGAGACACTACACGACCATTATCAACAATAGTCTGTCTTCACATAAACACCAGAGCTGCACAGTGTCTGTTTAACACTGTCCAATTAAATATAAAACAATCCTAAATACTGAACCAGAGACTGGAGAATGTTTTTGAACACAGCCCATATCGCTCTTCACACAATCCCACTTTCAAACTAATTTAAAATGACATGCAAATATTATTTTCCAAAACTTACTCTTTTTAACTCCACCCTCAAATATGCTTTGAAGTAACATCTGACTTGTCACAACAAATGAAATTTATTCTGGACTGGAATTGTAGCGCTATATGTAATGCTGTAGCGCGGCCAATGACGGTCAGATTGGCCTCTTATGCAAGTGGCTTTACTCCATTCAAAATAAACAGCCATCGTGACATTTTGTAACTGTCAAGTGAAAAAAATGGCTGACATTAAAAATCATGGCCAATTCATTACTTTAACTTCCTAATATAACTCATCTCCCAAACTTTAGTAATAATATTTCTCCATCATTTCGGGGATAATTTGTGCCTCCTACAAGCATTCCTCATTCCGCTGTACACGCTGTGCCCAGTCAATCATAGCGTTTCCATTTTCACCAGACTGAATCTCTATTCTAAAAAAGCATCAGACACAGTGCCTGCTTTGTGCACGGCCGTCTCCTAGTGATGGGAATAAATAGCAGTGGGACAGACGCGAAGGGACAGACGTGAGGAAGAGGAGGAGGAGGAAGAGACCCCGATGACCAATAAATTAAGAGCTCGGCAGCTTCAGGCGGGAGACAGAGAGCGACAAGTCCTCCCTGTAGAGCTGTGAATGGAGAAACAGTTAGTGGGGATTCTTTAAGGGACAGCCAATGAAAAGGGCAGACGGATAAAATGCACAGACGTAAATGAGGCCTGCTAATTTGAGCCAGGGTTATTTGGGGATGAGTTGTTGGTAGTGACTGTGTTTATTTTACTGACAGTGGATGGCATGCTATCTTAAGCAAGCAATATTGTTACGGTCACATCAAAGGGACACAGGGAAAAAAATGTGTAATACAATTCTTGAGTGTGCTTCTTTTTCATCGGTTTGTTCAAATTGGGCAGTAGTGATCCAAGTTTGATACAAGTCTAAGTTATAGATCTAAGCCAGACTTAGACCTATAACTTAGACTTTCCTAAGAAATTGTTGGCCTGAAACTCTGATTTGATGTTGCTGTAGAGGCCAGGGCAGGGAAGTAAAGTAAAACGGTAATTATGACCAATTACCAATACATGATAGATTAAATGATAGAAAAAGATCCAAACTACAACTTTAAACAAATAAAACAACTATTTATGCATTTACAATATTTTGCTGTCAGTGCACCTTTGATTGTGTCCATCCATAATATGACTATACAATATACAGAATTTGGTTATTTTGGCAACAGTTGCCATGACCACTAAAATCTTTATGAGTGTAGTTATTTGAATATATCATATAAACTATTATTTATTTGGGAGAATAATGTTTTATTGTATGACTTTATAACAGAAGAGTATTTGTTTCTCTTCTCCCTGACAAACTGAGCCAATCCACCAAAAGCAAAGCCAGCCCCTCACTTTTTCAGCTTAGACCTTTTACCTGTGGATGCAACTCCCTTTTAAAGAAAACCTGTACTTTTCTCTCAAAAGAATTCAACACGTCAGCCACATTACGGTCCAATTTACACAGCAAACATTCAGCCCTGGAGTCCATTAGTTTAGCGGACCTGACACTAAATACAGTATTTTCATGGCTTAATTACAGCTTTTAGACTGACAACTGTTGCCAAACACAAGACGCCTCAGCTGTTTTATCGGAACCCTGGTGGGGCAGGGAACGAGACGAGTATTTAAAGGAGCGGGAAAAGGAGGATGATTTCACTGCCGTAGGGAAAGTCCCAGAGATTCCCATCATCCTTGTGAAAACAGCGGAGACCTTCGATAGCGTCTGCCACTTCCCTGACCAGCCAGTAACCGGAAACACGGACAGATTTGGACCAGATGTGAGCGACATGGAAGTAGCCTATACATGTGAAAATGGACATGCAGTCTGCAAATACGCCTCAGCACGTGCACAAATAAATATAAACACACATACATATTCTCCTGCATGAAGTAATAAAAGGGTTGGATATCACGTCTATAGATAGTATCTCCAATCACAGAGCACTGATCCTACAATAGCATTAGCATCATTCTGCACAGGCCTGGATCTAATGGCAGATCTGATAACATTTAGCAAGAGCAAGTAGGCAAACACAAGTAAGCCCTGTGTAATTAATGGGAGTATTAGGCTGGATGAACCAAGATATTGAATGGATAGCTACTGCTTGGTGTATATGAAATTTGAAGGGTCTTTACTTGTGGATGATGGTTTGGCTAGCCATAAATTGAAAGTCTGTCTCTTCAAACACCAATGATTATCGAAAATGGGAAAGGCTTTAAGCAGAAATATTTGGTACAATGTTAAAGTGTTTCTACTACTGGATTGTTCTATTTTTAATCTCTCCAAGAAATCTGAAGTCATTTAAGCTCCTTTACACAACTGCCCATTATATTAAACATAACTGAAACAAATAAGTGGTTAAATCTGCTATTTAATTTTATACCAAGGATTACTGGAAATCAATCAAGCACAATATTAAATTACACGTGAATTTGACAGATATGACCAAAATATGCATTGCAGAAAGTGTGTGCTATTTTTAGAAGCTGCAAATAGTTTTGATTGGTCAGAAATAGATTTGGATGGGAGGGGTTCCAAAAATTCAAAGAAAAATGAATGGGTCTGTTCCGCCAGGCTAGCATACTTTTTAAATTTGCCAAATCACAATCTTTTCAGCTTGACTAATACCCAATGTTTTTCACTGCTCTTGGCAAAGCTTGTAGATTTTTTTAAATGACAAATGTACCTTCTCAAACCACGCTACTTCCTTACTGTTAACACCTCCAGAATTAAATATCAGAGCCGGGACATAAGCAGGAAATTCTTGCGCTTAATGCTGACTAAGTAACGCGAGGAAAAGCCAGACTAAAATGAATAAATGGTGTAATTTATAAATTCGGTATGTCGCGTCATGCCCGCTAAGTCCTTGAGTCTGCTTTATGATCGCAGCTCAGATGAATGTATCTTTGGGTAGTCAGCCAGTCTGTGTTTGTGTGTGTATGCGCGTGTCAGTCATCTCGCTGCCAAACAGCCAGTAAAGCGGGTGAATGAATACTATTCCCGGCGCTATATTTCACTTTTTATTTGGGAGCCCTCACAGTGGCCATGTTGTTTTTGCGAGCCGTCAGGAACAATGAATGATTTCAGATGGCAATATGAAACTACGAGTGTGGCTTGAATGGGAATGGTAGTCTAATGTAAGGGTGTAGAGCAGGATTACTCAACAGGCGGACCAGGGGCAAAATTGATTCTATTAAAATTTTATCTGGCCTACATATTAATCAGAAATTTTGCAGATAAAGTTCAATGGCAGCTTTATAATGATTTTTTGAAATGGTTTCAGTATAAAGGAAAGCAAAAGAAGAATTTGTATTACTTAACATGACATAACATAACATAGTCCAGAAGTTTTCTAAAACATGAAAAGGTTAAAAATAAAAAATGGAAAATGCTTACTCTTTAATGAAAATAGTTAATCTGTAGTCTCTAGAGGCCGGGGGAGGGACTAAATTAAAGCTCTACTATTACTGGTCAGGGCTCTGTCCCACAAACTGTGAACTGATGTTGTGGTAGAGGCATTGGGTAAAAAAATAATAATTATGACAGATTACCTACTTTACCTCTTAGACCAGTACAGATAAAGCATTTTTACATTTTTCTTACAAATTTGTATTTTAGGAAACTTGCAGACTACACCTTTAATGTCTCAATTATCCACCCAAGCCTCACACTAGTTGTAATTTTTAAATAGCCCTGGTGTAGAGAAAAAATAAAGATAGAAGAATTGCAAAGAAAAGAAGGGAAGAGAGTTGGTTGGAGATGACGAGGCGAGGGAGCCAGGCTGTCGTGGAGCTCTGCCAGCCGTCTGTGTGGTCTGTGCGTTCCAGCCCGGAGGAAGCAAGCCAGGCAAAGAGAGAAGGGGCACACACACACTTAACTCACACCAGCAGACGCTCACAACAATCCCCAGAAGCGACATTTATTGAACAGAAAAACACATTTTATGCACAATTTTGTACCTAGTCGAAAGGAACACACACATAGCTTGGCTTGGGTCAGACAGGCACCTCTTTGCTAAAGTGTTTTGATTCAGAGCAGGGGAAGAGGCAAAGCACAAGCAATGACTTTTTTGATGCAGCCCCAAACCAAGACGCTTTAGGCTCTAGATTTTCTGTTTTATCTGCTTTTACGATTCGTTTTGCGTAACTTCTAGGTCCTTGGCGCCTCTTCGAGGAACTTCATAAGACATTCAACTGACTGACTGCCTCTGGAAAAGCCCGAAGTTTAGATTGTTTTTTTTTTTTCACTCATTTTTCCGCTTCTCACTGCCTTGTTTTCACTCCCCATTCTCTTGTTGTTTGAGTAGAGTTTTTATTTGTCCTTCTCCCATTGTTAAAAGCTGTAAAGCAAGCAGCAGGTAGGTGCGGATGTCAGCGCCTATCAAAACTATTTGTTCTTTTCAAACTTAGACTAAATCCACTTTAATTGCCAGGATGCTGTATAATGGTGTTCTATTTCTTTACATTGCCCGAGGTAGTGACTGATAAGGCATCTTAATCCATAAACATAAAAGATCCTTTCTTCAAGTCTAAGCCAAGGAACTAAAATGCTCTTACATAATATTTATACTGTTACAATTAGCATCTTAGCATTTAGCATAAACTATAGTTAAAAAAAAACAAAGCCAGACTTTAGCTACATGGGGATTAGCAACTCGTGCGCATGTAAGGGCATGTGTGTGTGTAAAAGGTGGGCTGCCTACTGTTGTCTTGACAGTAGACAAGCTGATGAGCAAGGTACCTACTTATGTTTTTCCAGAATGGCAAAACTGAGAGATGTAAGCTTTTGAAAGAAGTTACTGTATTATGTAACATCCTATAATCTAATAGTCTAATAGTCAAATGAGCAAGAATATTTTTCACTGGTAGTTAAACTGTGGTTACAATGATTGCTTTAAGCTTTGTTGACATTATTTATGTTTCTCTTTTAATCCACCATTGTTTTGTTTTTTTATCACACATGCCGAGAGTAAAATACAGTTCAGCAAGGCTATAATAAATAAAAAAGCAGTATACAGTATTTATATAAAAAAAAGGCTTATATTCAAAATAGTTTATCTAATACCTCACTTGCAATTGAATTACTAAATGGAATTCATGAATGAAAGCCACATAAAGTCAAATTATGAAAGAATTGTTTGTACATGACGTTATATACAGTATACACTTATTTTTTGCAAAGTCACAAAAATACTTTGGCTTGGCAGTGCGCAACCCAGAACCACTAATATTATCTGCAGGCCACTAAGTAACCAGGGTCCCACAACACCAGACTTGTTAACACCCTGACCAAAACCCAACCAAAACACGACCCTATCCCCATCTCAGCAGCGCCCCGAGGCCTTAAGAAAGAGCTGTTTCCAACCTCAGCCCCGGTGGCAGAGCAGGAGCCTGACCACTAACTTCCACCACTGACACACACGTCACACAACTATGCACGACAACCACAGACTTAGTGCGAATGGGTGACGCCACAATGCTTTTTGTCACCTTCACTGTTTGCCTGTCATCAATTAACTCTAATGGGAACAGTGGTTTTGGACAGAAAGCCTTGTATATTGTGTTATTACGGCTAGGGTTATTATCGCTCAGGAAGTTTGTCTGCAGCAGCCACCGTCAGGAACAGTTGAAGGGAGACAGAACCACCTATAAAAGCACACAACCACTCCCTGTCTATTAGCCCGAAATGACATTTAATTAGGCCTATTAGCGCTGCCCCAAATCAGCAGCTACACTGGCCTTAATGACAGCAATAACATACTCTCTCCTCTGCTTAACATATCATGGTGGAAACATGTGCAGTTCCTTAAATAAAGACTAACATGGAGGCATGTTCATTTGCTGTCATATCTACGCATGCCCGGATGCTTGAACACACACACACAGGGCTTGACATTACCAGTAGTGAACTAGCCAAATGCATTTAGATTTTATTTGTGGCTAGTAAGACACTAGCCACTTTGTCCAGCTAGTTCAGCCTATTTCTTCTATGCTTAAAATGTCCTATGTGACTAATTTAGAACTTATACTCACAATAACTCAGGGAAATATTTTAGTCTTCATTGAAACATATAAACAATATTTAGGAGATCACATCAAAACAACAAAAAATATACAATTCTAAAACCAAAATTTAAGTGTGGCTAGGAAAAATCTTAACTGGCAAGTAACTTAAAAAAATATAAAAAAATACTAGCCACAGTGGCCAGTGAATAGAACACACATTAAGGCTGAAGTTGTCGGTGCAGTGGCAAACCACAAAGTAACCAGCAGCTGTCAAGTGATTAAACACAATGAGAGCCACAGAAACCGAGTTAGCCTCCCCGCTAATAACACAGTGGCCAGAGGGACCTGACTAACCACTTACCAAACCAATCCCCACACATACCCACTTCAGTTAACCGCTGAGAACAATCACACTGCAGGGCCTCACTGGCACTCCACACCCTGACCACCCAATTAATTAGCTGCTCTGGGACGCTGTTCAAAAAATACAAGCGCCATTCATTCACGGGTGGTCCCCTTTTTTGTAGTGATATTGGATGTGGAACCGCTGGGGGAATGACATCTCTCATATGGTGAACATAAGGCTCATCAAACACAAAGGCTACATCCTTCCTGTCAATGACACAGCCACACTGAGCCAAGTCATAAAGTACAAAAGGGAAAAAAAATATATAATCACAGTCATAGGTGTCATTTCTTGATAAATTTGCTTAAAAAATGTATTTTGAATGAAAAATGATCAAATGGTCATATTTAAGAAATTTTGGATTTTTGTTTATTTTCCAAAGAGGAGATGCCTTAGGGAACAGACGGCTCTTGATAAAGTTTGAGTGATCAAAATGTCAGACACTTTTTCAGCTTATGTCTCTTCTGCCTGGCTGTTTAGACAGTAGCCAATTTTACAGAATGGATGAAATCCAGTATATTGTAGGTGTTCAGTAATGGGTGAAAAACAGCACTGATAAAGAGCACTGTGGTACCTTTACTTAATACTATTTATTTTCTTATAATGTGGACACTGGCATTGTATCAGTAAAACAGGATATAAACAAGAGCACTGTATCAACATACAACAATCTTCCCAGATTAACAGATAACTTCATAACTTCATGTCACAATTAGTTTTTTTATTACCATATCGCCTAATTCGGGTACCTTCACTACCTGAATTAAAAATTTGTGAAAATAGCTTATTCCCTTTCTGTCAAGGAGCATTAAAAAGACAACCAAAAGAGCAGCCCTCTATACAAGTCTCAGAGCAGTCCCACAGTGTACCAGTGTTTGCATCAGGCTTTGAGACAGCACACTGTTCTTTCTCGCTGCGTCTCCTCCCTGTGGGGCCCCTCCCTGGCCCCCGTGCACTGCTGGCCTCCTAATTACTCACTCGTTTAACACAAAATAGAGCCGTAATGGCCGACAAAGCCCCCCCATGTGTCAATGAAGCGTTCACTGATAGAATCGCAGGCTCTCCGGACACAGCCTCTCTCAGCTCGGAGGCGCTCTGTACTGAAAACATAAGAGAGCCAAGAGGGCACATGTGTGTTTTGCCACCCTCTGACCTTGGCTTAATGACCCCTGAGAGGCAGGCGTGTTATGGCGGTAGTTTTCGGGGGCTAAATTACACCACTGCTGCAATTCGGACCACTTAACAGCAAACTAAAGAAGTTCAGAGGTTACGTGTGATGACATACACTTTATTGCTTAAATTACTGTCCAGAGACTGTAACAGAGAAAGGAGGAAAAGAAAATAAGGCAAATTTGGGAGGGAATAAACTATGCAGATAATGGATCAAAGTGTAGAATTTGTTCACTTTGCCAAACCCTAATGTGGTTTTCAGCCTCACCTGAGATTAGGTAATTCTTAAGGTGCGTTTACTAAAGATTTTGGCCAATTTGCTGTAATTTGGCCTTGCATTGTACTGTCTTATTCTGCCTGTATCCTACTTACAAAGAAGGGAATAAGACAGCAAAAATGGCTATTCAATGTGAACCACACACGCTTTTACTTAGCCTGGCCACCCAATAGAATAGTTAGACAACACAAAACAACTGTGTAGGACAAAGGGTGCTTCAAAGTTGACAACCAATTAATCAGCTAGACTGGGTGATAACCAGACAACTGTGGGTCATTTTATAGACCTATACAGTTACAATCACTACAATATGGTTTGTAGCGGAAATCCATGCAAAGGGGATGCCCCAGACTTTACAGGCATTTCTGAACATCAAACAGAGAATTATTTGCATCACATAAGTGTCTAGACAGTCATTTTGCAACTGTCCTATAAAAATACCAAGGGGGATTTAGTCAGTTGTGTCTGGCTATTGTTTTGCTTTATACACATTACAAAGAATAGGCTAACAGATGATTCAGGGTTAATTTTAAAGTGGCAAAAAGGGTAACTTAAAAAAAAGGCCCAAGCATTTTATAAAGAACCACGTTTGCGATAGAAGATCAGAGGTAGTTGGAAGGAGTCAAAGGGTACAGCTGGCCAGTCTATTTTGGGCACCTTTACTACCCCTACTATTATATTTGACACATTCAAGACTATGTAGTATTTACATAACGTCAAATCCAAACAAAATGGGCACAGAAAGAAGCATGTTTGTGGACACAGGCACTGTCTCAGACCCGTCACGCCTTTTTGACTCCCTTCCCTTTACGGTAAAAGGTGCAAAAATTCATCTGCCCACTTGGAAAACCAAAGACGAGCAGCAACTATTTCCTCCCTACGCAAAGACAGTGAAAAAAGGCCCTTTAATATTGAAGTTTGCAAAAGCACTGGGCTACAGTACAGCACGTCTTCCTGGCCACACATCTAACAGTGGTGCGACCAAATTAGACTTTCCTAACAAACTCTGCCGCCCATCTGCTCGCCACTAAATAACTGGACTTGTTTGAAAGTTATCCTGACGAGGGACAGCAGATGCAGAGGAAATACTTTTGATCACACAAGATGGCTGCAAAGGGAAGAGGATGGTGTTATTGTGAATATGTTGCACATTAGAGGACAAGGCATTGTCTCTCAGCGTCTCTTCATCGTTGATGAAGTCTGAATGTGGCGTCGTGTGTGAGTGAGGCAGTTTTGGCACGGCAGGCGGCTCTCTCGAAATGGCGAGGGATGCTGGTACTAATCCTACTGTCGCTGGCTCCTCTGTGTCGCTGGTGCCATATGCAACAGGGCGGGTGGCTTTGTTTGTGATGTGATATTGTTCGCCGAGACGCCACAAGATGAGAATATGTTTTTTTATGAATAGGGAGGACGGTTAGGGAAACAGCTGCATGCCAGACCAGTTGGCACTGACAGCTATAGTAAAGTTTTTTTTCCTCCTCAGTTGTTTTTATATGGGCCATTAAAACAAGCTGATGCTAGCACTCTACTACCCAGTTGTACCCTCTCAGGAATATTTGCCCTTGCTTTTATTTCGTCTTTCTTTTCAAGTGTCACAACTGCATTTAAACGGGTCACCTAAATTACAAGCCGGTTGATGGTTAATTAACGCAGTCACTCGCTTGTAAAACTCCTTTTGTCAAATAACTCGTTTTACTAGGCTGTCATTTACTACTATTAAGTTGCATTAAACTCAGCTACACCCAACTATCATGAGAGGTGTCAAGTATTATGTAAAAAGAAATGTGTGTGTGTGGTTTCTTTACTTACTCCTGGGCTCACGCGGTCCGTCCACGGTGACCTTTATGGCGCGGTGGTAAGTGGCCACTTGCGGCGGGTTGGTGAATACTGTGATTGTCAGGGTGAAGCTTTTGCCTGTGGTGACATCAAACAACATCAAATGACATACCATCCTACACAGACAATAACCCGCATTCATGACTAAACCATCCCCATGTCACAAGTGTGGTTGTGATCACATAATAGCCAATGCAAACTGGGGAGAATCGACTTTAAGTGGATTACAGACAGACAACATTGGCCTTTGAGAGGGTCTATTTAGCTTCGTTGGCAGCTTCTAAATAGAACATTGGCTGAAGGAGCCAGTATCTTGTTATCCGGCGTTTTCTCCCCGTCTAACCCAGCGTGAGTGGGCGAGAGGCATTTTAATAGTCACTTCCTCCCTTGATAATCCCATGCAGTTGCTGCCTTGGGCCGTGAGTGTGTGCATGTTCCTATGTGCACACAGGAGGAATGCTATGAATCAGAGGCACAAAGTCAGCAACGGCTCTACTATAACTCCTGAAGTATGCACACGCGCATCACGTAACCATGGCTACGCACAGGAAACAGGAAGTCTAGGGTGGGGGGGTGGGCAGGAGGAGACTGATCTGCGCAGCTGTCCCATACGTCGCATACACCTAGCCAAGTGTATCCAAGAGTCTTCCGCTCCTCACTCATGCTCAATGTAAACATCCCTTTTCAAAGCTGTGATAAGACGACTTGGAGAGATAACAGCCCAGACGCAACAGGTGTCCCACATACCTGAGACAAGGTATATGTGGGCGACTTGGATCGTGCTCGTCATCTGATATAAAGGTTATTGTGCAGGGGTGGCCATGCCTGGTAAATAGTCCGTAAGTAATGTAATGTTGGAAATAAAAAAAATGGTTATATCTTTGTTGTAAAGTAGATAATCTGTCATAATTATGATGTTACTTCAGTCTTTCCCTTGCCTATACTGCAACATCCAGTCAGACTTTTTGGGTTACCACTTTGACCAATAGTAGGTTTTTTTAGTCCCTCCCCTGGCCTCCAAAGACTTTACTTTTTGCTTATTTAGGAAACTTTTGAAACTGCACATTTAAAGCCTGGGGAAATGACTTTTATGTTTTGTCCACTTCCTCAATTGAAATATTTCTGTCATTGTTAATTTAATATTTAGTGGCGGGACAAAATCTCTGGAGTCTATAAATGAGTGACGACATTGGTGATCACATGACGATGAATCTCACAGAATGTCTCAAGATTAGGATCTAGCTCAGTCCATCTAATTTTTTTCCCCAATGAGTCCCATATTTGTAGATGACCCTACTACTTGGATTTAGCACTGTTAAATCATTCATCTGGCTTCTTTTGTATTTAAATTACATTTCATCCAACTTTTGATTGTTTCTTTTAGTTGAGATTGTGGTTTTGACTATGCTTTTTGTTATGTTAAAGTTACAATTATTGTCTTTTGCGCTAAAACAGTTATCTATCAGTATTGCCTTGTCTGTCAACATGTTAAATCCCAGAAACTATAAATCTTTGTCAATCTCCTCTGGCTCTTTCTTTTAAATGGGCATGACTTTTGGCAGTCTCACATCCTATCGGGCCTCTCTGCTCGTACTTGGAGGGTATTCATTTCAGACACCTCATAGTCTGATCTCCGCTGGCTCCTATGTCACTTCCTGTTACTAGATTCTGTGTCACAGCTAAAAAAAAAGAGGCACACAAAGGTCTCCATAGTAACGGGGTCCAACATCACGCCCAAACTGACTTTTTAAATTAAGGCGTCACTGACAGCCCTTATCACTGTCAACTTGTCGCCGTTTTCTGAGCAAAGTGCTAAACAATTTCCCCAAGGGTGATTTGTATGCGTGAGGAGGCGCTCAAAAAGAGAGGTGCCAAAAAGCATGTCATAAATAATATGATTTGGTAACAGACAGCCAATGGTGCAAATTGTCGCTTGAGTGAATCCAAATATTCTGAGAATGCCATTCGATCCAATAGAAGGCAGTCTGTCTCACACCCTGACAGCCCGAGGATACACTGCTATGTGAATACAGTTAAACCGCTGCTTCATACTCTATATCCTACTGTGAGCTGGGGCACTTCAGGTAAAAGGAAATAAAAGGTCATCAATTTCTGTAGATTCCTCCAAACCAGTTTAAAAGGTGAAAGAGGAAGTAGTGGATCACAATGACAGACTGCATAATGGCCCCAGTCAAATGTATTATGCATAACTTATCTGTGGTTTCCAGCACCCATTGACAATATAAAGTACAATGACATAATAAATTCAATCAATCAATCAATGTTCAAGATTTAAAATTAGGAGATTTAAAATTAACACAGGAGAATGCACTCTCTAAAATTACTTAATCATTTCAAATATTTATAGTTTGGGTATGACTGTCTTAGTGCTTCAGGGAGTTTTGTAAAACCATGAACGTGACAAATTATAATGTGCTTTTCTATTTATATTACAACTATAATGTTCATGCTTCCATAAATGCTTTAACCTTCTGTACTCAAGGTCACTTTCACACGCATCAAGGTGCATTCCCCGATCACTAATGCACAATTTCAAATAAATATTTAAAATGTAATTGTAGAAAAGTTTTTAGCTAACATAAAAACTAAGACTGGCTTTCAGAATACTAATAGTAAAGGCTTGTGTCTGGCCTCTATTTAAAGATGCTACAGCTCATTTGGAAGCACTGAGAGCTGTATGATTCAGACAGCAGAAGGGCGGAGGGGTTTCGAGGCTGGAGTTAGTGGAGATCATTATGTGGTTGCCACGTAGGGACTGTGACCACTAATCCACACCACTGAACCTAATATCTGCTCTCTCTCTGGTCTATGGGGCCTCACCTCTGCCGCTGCGGCCCACAAAGCGCAGGTCGTTGAAGCGGGCCACTTGGTTCTTCATCACACCTGAAGCATTTCGGAGTTCGGCCGAGTAGTTTTCGTCATTCCCAGCCATCACCGTGACAACCGTACCATCCGGGATATCACCCAGAGCAACCACCTGCAAGCAATGAGAGAGGAATACAAGGTGTAGTCTGTCAATTTTATATCATAAGGAAAGGTTAGAAAAAACTAATAAAAATGTTTCAAATTCACTCTCTGACACTGTTCTATGATGTGAAAAAGGTTTTTAGTCTTTGTAGCTTTGTAGATTGTTGTTCTCATTGTTGTCATGGTTGTTGTTCTCACTGTTGTCGTTGTTGTTGTTGTTATTATAATACATTGTTAACTTCTTGTATATCTAACATTAGTTCATTGCTATTCACATGGTTTTCTCTCTGTCCCACTCCCTCCCAGGGGAGTGGTAACTGTTTCAGACACTGCTGGCCCGGTCTGTGGTGCTGTCCTCCCCGATGGACGTCCCAGCCCCATATGCCTGGCTTACTGTGAGATGTCCCAATGATACCTTTAGCCGGCCGATTCTGCGCTCGTGTTCTTATCCACCTGCTGCATCACCCATTCACCTGAACACCCCCTCTCCATCTGTGTGCCCCGCCCCCCACTAACCTGCTGCATCACCTATTAACCTGGACGCCCCCCTCACCATCTGTGTGCCCCCCACTAACCTGCTGCATCACCCATTCTCCTGGACGCTCCCCTCACCCTCTGTGTGCTCCCCACTAACCTGCTGCATTACCCATTCACCTGGACGTCCACCCCATTCCCCTTATCCTAGCACAAGGACTTCATCCATCAGTCCTGGTCACATCTACAGCCTGTCCGTCCTGGGAGTGGATCTCTCTCATCATGTGGATCTCCCTAAGGCTCTTTTTCCCATAGATGGTTTTTTGGAGTTTTTCCTTACCGCGATGGAGGGTCTAAGGACAGGGGATGTGCTGGGACCGCCCTTTTGTTTGTGTGTTCTTTAACTGTACATTCATGTTGTTTATTACTGATTCTGTTGTTTATTTACACCTCTTTCTGTAAAGTCCTCTGAGACAACTTTGTTGTGATACAGGGCTATACAAATAAAGTTGATTTGATTTTTTTATAACTTAAATAGGTCAATTGCCTCTGTTTTGCAAACCTTTGTGATTAAGCTAATTCTCCAGTGGTTACTGGTCCTTGTATATTTTTGTTCCTGACTCAGACAACATGACATAGTATCAGCCTGGGCGAACCGTGTGGGGTTTCCAGCATTAACGTGGGTGGGAGAACAGGCCAGCCTTTTGTGAACAGCTTTAGTATCAGAGAAAGAAAGAGAAGTCATTGTGCTTGAGGAAAAAAACACCTTATAGTTCACGTCCTTAGATTGAAATGGATCCTTAGACGTTTTAACTCGGGCCCGAAAGTATATGCATTTCAATAGGCCCTGTCCCACAAGCTTGTCATCAGCACATGGCCCCTGAGCTGAGAAATGTCATAACCGCCCCGGCAGAAAGAAAATAACCACAATACAAAGACTGTCATTTCGTTGTTTTTTTTAATGTCACAAAAAAAATGAATGCTTCTGTTCCTGGAAAGCGAGACAGTAATCTACAAAACACAGCAGACACGTCCTGCTTCAATTTAAGGCACTTGAAAACTCCCTTCTTTGAGATACATCTTTGGTCCAGTAAGTAATCAAAAAGCCAGTCTGAGAATAATAAAACCGACTATGTCATTACCTCCAAAATGTAGGCCTACTTCTGTTAAAAAGTTTCACACAATAATACTTAAATAAAATGCATATTGCTACATCTCAGAAATGACCAGCAATCTTAAAATGATGTCTTGCAAGAAAGAGAGAAGAATACATGTCGGCTCAGTCAGATGCACAGCAGATTGTTTTCATTCGAGTCACATTTGGCAACTTTTTTTTTTGTTTGTGCATTATTTTAAGGTAATTTCAGCTACAGGGCAGCCATGTTTGATAGGAGTTAGTGCACGATGACACCTGCGGGGAGTGGACATGTGCGATATAATAGTTACTGAAGTTGATGTCCTGTACGTAAGGCGCGGGCTGGTAGTAACATGTGACATTGGTGACAGTGGGTATAGCATTTTGCTCTGCTAGGACCCTCAGTGCTAACATTGAGATGAGGTTGAGGGTTTGACGCCTCTCATGGCCCATCAAACAGACAGTGCTTTCATTTACAACTTGGTGCAGGGTCATCAGACATTCATAGCGTTTGTGCTCCATTCCTGCAAAGTGGTTTTGAAGATACGCCTCCAGTTTCCGCTGCTGCTCGCCGATGTCGGAAAAGTCAATGAAGAAACGCGAACACATGTAACGCTGCATTTGTTTCATGTCCGCTTCAGAGCAAGGTCGAAACCCCCGTACCAGCAGGTGGCAGTATTTCAACAGACCGCCACCTCGGATTTCCTCTGGACTTCTTGTGGCTATGATCCTTTGACACAGGTGCTCAATGGCCTCCCCGAAATCTCCATACACACTCTCTCCTATTACAGTGGGGTGGAAACTTTCTGACATGGGCGTTTCTGAGCAGCGGTCAAATAAGAGCAAAGAATCTAGACAAATCTGAAAGGAGTCCACGCTGAATTCAAACTGACGCCTCAAAGAATCCACAAACTTAAGTTCCACGTTTTTGCCCGTGTTGTTGGAAAGCGAGATCAAGCTCCAGCGATCCGTGTCATTGCAGACTTTGACCAGTTTCTGAACATAGGCTTCTTTTAGGGTGAGAGGAGATATGCGCTCCTTACACACCCCTGGAGGTAAAAAGTCTAGTAGACAGTCCAAAACCACATCCTTCACGAGTCGAAATGCATGGTCGTCCTTTAAAGAAACTCCAAAGATCAGGTCGAGGTCTTTGTAGCCCAGTCCAGAGTCCTGGTGAAGAACATGGCTGGCAGCGGAGCCATTCAACCTCACGTCTTTAACACAGATGCCCTTCTCCTGCAGCCGCGCCCGCACCACCTGAAGACAGAAACATATACAGTGTAACTATCATGTGTAACAGTTCCAGTCAAACAGTAAATGAAAGGTGTACTGATAACTGAATGGACAATGTCTCAACTCATAAGTGACACTTGTAGACATTGCTTCTTTAGTACAGCTATCGTACATGTAATAAACTGTAGTGTTTATGTAAATATTGCAAAGTCGTTTCCCTGTACAATACAATTTTTACTTTGCTGCCACACTGGATGCAAAGAGTTTAAAAAAGATGAATAATAAATATAAATATAAATAGTGGAAATACAGTTTTATTTTTCCAAGGAACAGATGAAAGCTATCCCTAAACCAGTCAAAAGATTTGGGCTCTCTATATTTATCTTTGGGGGTTATCGGGCTAATGAACTTGTGTCAGTCTAACCTCTTTGAGTGCTTAGTTGCATTTTTGTTACATAACTGAACAATGCTTGTCTAGCTTTGCACCAGTTAGGAAAATAGGGAACTTTTGATTGTAGAAAAAAAAAGAAAAACACTATTAAAAAAAAAACATTATCTAAAGCTTAGCATGAATGAACCTAAAGAAATCAATAATAGTAATACAACTTCTACCACTATCTTTCCTTTCCACTTCAGGCTAAATGAAACTTAACAGGGAACATCAGTGAGCAGGGCAACGTGTTCCAGGGATATTGTAACTAGTCTCCAAAACGAAAATGTGCAATTCATCAAAAGAGATATGTCTAAATGTTTCAACTCTTCCTCTGTCCCATTGACTTTTTATTAAATGGTGTGTTTATCTACGGCTGCATAAACCAATATTCGTCATTTCAAGTGTCAGCTACATTAAACAGACAATCGTGTTCTAGTAATTCAAAGTAGCATTATAAGTCCAAAAAGCCAACATTGCTCTTGTAACTCTTGTTTTAGTCTAAGATACAAGTTGTTAAGACAGTAGGACATGAAGATATTACTACTCAATGTGAGGTGTAGCACAAGGCTACATGATGCTACCTGCTGTAAAGAGTAGCTAGACAAGCCCACGCCTAATTCTGCTGGCTGGCTCTGGTCAGATTAGTGAACCTCTCTCCATGGTCATCAGATAACCAGCCAGAGCTACTTATACATACTGGGTCAGGGAACTGACAAATAGGCATGGGGTATATCGGAATAAATAATAACTAATACATGAGTAAGGGTTAGCTTAAATTTTGAAATGGTAGCACCTTTGCCACAAGTATGCATGAGCTGGCTCTAAGTGAACTTCTGCCAGGAAATACTAGTCTTGTCTTGGGTTGAAAATGCATAAAATATAATTATAAAGTCACACAATGGTAGATGTCTGAACGGCAGCTGGGTTGTAATACATTAAGGAGCAAAGTTTATTGTTTACTGCTCTGTTGAAAGACATTAACTTGATCATTTCATGTCAGATTAATTGGTTAATGATCCTCCGCAAAAGCATTAAAGGGGTTGCACAAAGATTTATACATGAGGTTTCCAAAAAAATCAAGGGAAAATACAGTGTCCCAAATTTCGGGGGGCTCCTCCTGCTCTTTCAATGGAGCATTTTTCTCTCCACAACCCCAGAGAGCAGGTCTAGATTCACGTGTTTGCTGTGCTTATTCATGTCAGTGGATGTAAATGAAATAGGTTACCTGACAACAAGGCCCCCTGACTGTTCTATACATGCATTTGAAATTTCCATCATGGTTTTGGACATGAAGCCAAGACAGATATTCACACACACAGGAGGCAGAGGGAGTGAAATATGACCAGCCAAAATGTATGAGTGGCTGGAAATGTGGTGGGTATAGATCTGTTTAATCCATTTGAAAGCAAGCATGGGGGGATGTCATGTCTTGAGAATGTGAAGAAGGGGAGAAGAAGCACACATGGACTAATGGAAAAATGTACATAGGGGCTAGACTTTTGGCTTTGTACATGTTTAGATGTTAAGAAACAGCTTCCAGTTAGAAGAAATGTTCTCAAAATTAATCTAAATAAAAACTATAGGCTATGTCAGCAGCTTTATAAGGATGTTAAGAAGACCCTTTTACGCACAAGTAGCCTATACATTAGTTAGCCTATATACAATGGGACTACACTTGTGTTATAATGTGTTACCTGGACGATTTGCCGGGGCTGTACGGATAGAGTGGGGAAGTTCCCTCGTCCGTGAATAGGTATCGCTTCTGCCAAGATCGAGTCCAGCCGCTGCACCTGATCCCAAGACAACACGCAGAACCGCCGACTGGGATCCAACGAATCACCGCAAGACATGACGACTTTAGGATAACCACAAAACCCCAAAATAAAGAACAGAAAGTAGCTGCTGTTCCTTTTCAATTTTTTAAATGCGTTGTAGTCCTGGTAGAGTCGATAGCTTGTTAGTGGGAGAAGTTATAGCAATGAGATGAGACTGGGATGAGACGCTCCACTCACGCAGTGCGCAGCTCAAATCCAGTTACTTTGCAAAGAAGTGATTCATAAGGACCGGAGGGTTTAAAGACTCCCAGAGCAGAGCGCGCTGATTGGCTGCTGAGTTTGGTCAATGATTATGGACGCCCTGTCGTCTGAAGCAACACCCTTTTAGTGACGTTCTTGACGCACGTCGCCCAGTCTCTTCATAGGCGCTAGACCAGTAACTTATAGCCTGCTGCTGTAATGCAAGACTTAGCTGTTTACAAGTTAAACTGAACAGTTGTTATGCAGACCACTTACATGATAAAGTTACAAGTAGGCTACCCATGAAGAGAATATGGTCCTGAAAAGATGTAGCATAATCAGCAAGTTCACACCCTTAGGAAATTGCAGTGGTAGCCTACTCGGTGCTCACATAAAAAAAATGTAGCCTATAAACATATAAAAGATACAGTACGGTAGGCTAGAAAACACACTCTATAGCATAGAATTACAAAACATCTAGACTGAGATAAGTAAAAACATGTTGACTGTCTATATTCTAAAGTGACATAATATGGGAGTGACTGATAAACTGTAGACAACAGACTTACAAAGGTGAAAATGAGATGCAACAGTTTAAGTAATTTGTACATGACACTGCAGGTAACAGGCAGTGCAGAAGAGACAAGTGCAAGAAACATTTTTTAAATATAATTTTGAATATTAACAAACTAACTTTGTTGACTCCACTTTCTTCTCAGTTTTAATGCTCCTCCCATGTGATTGAATGTTTAGGTAATTGCACTACAGTTATGACGCACAGAGGTGTACCTAATAAAGTGGCCACCGAGTGTAGGTTTCAGGCCCGTTGAGCAAACAGAACTCCTCCATGATCCTAGTATATTAATTTATTTACTCAGTAATGTGTGCAGAACATGAATTATGTTCTTTCCAGTTACACCCTTGAATGTGATGGGTTGATATAAGATAGCCATACCCCCCCCCCCTCCCCGCACCTACCACTAGGGGCGATCTCGCGCTGTTTCCCCCATTGCATTAAACCCACGCATGAGGGAAGCAGCAATAATCACTCTTGTGATTCTTTTTCACCTTTATACAGGTAATGGTAAAC
>JAVQKG010129567.1:0-24516 GCA_036025885.1 Hypseleotris bucephala | reverse complement strand
CGTACGGTACGCGTTTGAAGTTCAGGTGAGTGACAGGTGGGATTTTTTTTACTTGTGTTTGGTTAATAAAGTGTGTTCGTTAAAAATACAATTTTTGGTTTGTGTAAAAAATTACAGGTAGGGGGGCCTTTAAACCTGGTTTAGCCCCGGGGCCTCTGGGTAGGTTAAGGTGGCCCTGAATGTCACACTCATCAAAAACAGCCACTGCGCTCATTTTTTTCCTCTAAAGTGGCAGCCTCTAAATCAGCTTTGATTACAGTTAGAAGCAGGTTGTACAAATCAACACCCCACCCCAGCCCCGCCCCCCTGCTAAGAAAAGAGACAAAGACTGCACTTTTAGTTAACATTATACAAAACCATGAGTTCAGATTCTTAAATAAAAAAAAAATGCCATTTGTTAGCCCAAAGACGTAACATGTCAATACACAATACACAAGTCTAATGTTCCAATGAAAATAAACAAACTTTACATAGCACTTTGACACAAGACAGTGTGGCATTCAGTCCATACAATACTAAAATGAAGAATTACATACAACATCAAGGACATAGCTCAAAAGGTAGTGTGAAATTTTCAAAACTCAATACACAAAACTGTTGGTGTTGTGGGATACTGGGAATATTCCAGTGAGAAGATATCCAAATGCAACCTTTTAAAGGGGCTAAAAGAAGTACAGTATGATTATTTGAGAAGCAATTTGCAAAGAATTTGGGTGTAGTTGCTGTGATTTCAATCACCACAAGCCAAGCTGAGTTAATTTGTACCAAATTCAAGTAATATTGACCGGAAAGATTTAGTACATTAGATGAAGTACTGGAAATCACTACAGAAATACATCGTTCCCAAAATGCTCTTTTATAACTATTCATTTTACTAACCTGTTGACAAATAACCTAAGTTGCAGTTGAAATCATTAGTTAATTTAATAGAAAAAGTTTTGAACACCTTCTATCTTCTTTCAATCCAGCCTTTTTTTTTTTCTTTTTTACAAATTGCCATGCAAGTCCACACGCTCCAAAACCCCAAACATCTAATGAGGAGTTCATTGAACAAGTAAAGAGATTTAGAGGCTTTCATTTGCGAGACAAAGAAAGAAAACACACATTGTCTGAACGTGTCAATAGAAGGGAGAGGGTCTGTTTCTGATAATTGGCAGTGCCTTAGCTGAAAAATAAAGAAAAAACTAGCAGAAAAGTTTCCTCCCAAAAGTCAAACTTAATTCACCTCAGCTAGAAAGGCTACTTCAAATTGTCAACAAATCTCTTATTAACCATGGCACTATCCTGATAAGGGCTGCATATTCTTCTATTTCACATTTTATTATTACTCAGTGGACCATAATACCAGCTTTGTACACCTCAGATATAGGCTTTTAAAGAAGATGCACAGCCGCAAATAGTTTACTCCGTGATCATCACAAGACCTAATGATGAAAGTATGTGAAAAGCACACTTAGCGTAATGGCTGTGTGCTCTAATTGTAAAAGCAATATCTTAAAAGCTGCAGAAGTCTCTTATTAAAAATCAATGAATATCACTCTCATCAGATCTAGTCTCATCTGGCATGATATTAAAGAGCAGGTATTTGTCAATAAACTGAGCCAACAGTTCATATACAACAGCATACAACAGTTGGGCACAAATCACAAGCGTGGGAGTTCAATCCTCACCCCAACCTTAGACTTGTCGAGTCATTGGGCAATACGTTTTTTCCCATTTTGAAATGTATGATGTGAAATGTAAGAATGTGTCCATATGATTGTAGTGATTGGTTTTGTCCGGTTAGTAAAACTGGAATAGTCACCTCGACTTAATTTGTCTAGAATGAGATTGGGCTTCCCATTGATTCAACTTTGAAAGAGGTTTTTAAATTTTTGGCAAATTGCAACTACTGATCAGCCAGGATTTAAAGATGTGGGAAGTTCTTTTTTTCTTCTTTTTTTATTAAGAGTTACATAAGTGAATTGTATTTAAACATGTGCCAGTTACTGCAATACATACACATACTTCAAGAGCAAATTTATAATAGAAAGACATCGTGTGGTTTCTTGATTTATATGAAAGTTTGCATTAGGTTTATAAATGAAAACAAGACTAGAGGACACTTCAGAATGAGCATCATATTGTTCAATTAAAGAACATTGTTAAATGACCTGTCAATCAATTGTATAACTAACTTATATTGATTAATCTAAGGCCGAATTATAGTATATACTTTATTATTTATAGTACTGTATGTACTTGGAATTATACCATGTAAGGATATAGTCTGATTATCTAAACACAACACACAAACTGTAAAATCCTAAAGAGGGAACATCTAAAAGTGAACAAGTGAATTTGTTTCGTGATTGCATTTTCCCTCTAGAGCAGATTCAGAGATGTGATGTAGCATGATTGCACAGTATATAAACATTTTCATAATGGACAAAAATGCCAGATCTGCACCAATGTAGCATTCTTCTGTCCTATTTCTTTGAACTCTTGCCCTTCTGTAAAACCTGTTGAAAAGTAATTTGTGTTTTTTTTTTTGTGACCTGATCCAAAACAGCCTCATTCCTATGAGACTTTTTTTTTCTTTAGTAAATGCAAAATGGAAGTGAAGGAAACTTCATTCACCCCACAGCAACTCATTTAGACATCACATATATAAAGTTGCATTGTTCTCAAGCCATACAGTATATTGGAATGGGAAATACAATAGAGGACATGCCTTGAAAATCTAGTGCATTTAGCACATGCTCCCCTGTAAAAGCATTTGATATAGGACTTAATGTATATAATGTACTGTATATAAGTGAACTGAACTGAGTTGCCATGTTGATCTGTGATTTAGTGCTTTCAAGTTTCATTCTAGTTTTGCATGTCACTTTGCATTGTCCTTTGGTTGAATGGAGGTGTGGAGCGGGTGTGACATGAAGTGCACAGACTCTGCACCCGGTTTTATAAGTCTGAATATTTTTTGGCCTACGCTGCCTGGAAAAGGTGGGAAAAGGCAGAAAAATCCTGAGTTTGTGGAGAGTAGTATAGATGACCAAGTCAATACAAGTGCCCAATTGTTTTATGGCCATAACACGTCGCCATCCATCCTTTGTTTACAAGATATTGATCACAGCAGACTCAACATCATGTGAATTCTATTTGTGCCCTTGGCTGCAATGCACACACAAGTATTTGTCTGGTCACCAGGTAGACAGTAGACCAGGTAGATATCTTTTCACATTACTCAAAGCAAACAAGGGCAATTTATAGCATCACTGTTTAAAGCACTGATGCAGAACCAGTAAATAAAACAGAAAAGAACAAATTCATCATATTAATGGTATCTCTTTTACTACAGAGAAAAAGCTCCACATATCAGTTGTCATAACTTTACTTTAATGTTTGTTTGGCTTTTTAAGAGCTCATATTATTATCAAAGCTTTTATGGTGGGAAGAAGATTGAGTGGATGATGACACTAAATGGAGCCCTTGGGAGAGGCCATCATTACCATCACTGAACTCAACCATTAAGGTGGGAAGTATTGTTCTTTGATAAATAAAAATGCATTTTTAATGCATTTTTTTACTTTTGCGATGTAGGAAGAAATGAACATAACAAGGCCAGGGTCAGACCGTATTTTCTGCGTGTCTCTCTTCTACGTGAGACTTCCAAACACACACTAGCACAGAAGAGTGTGAGCTTTTTCAAGGTAAAAATATATTGTCATTCTTCTTCTCTCTATTCTTTTCATTTCTCTTGCAAAGCCCCTGTGGTAACACAAAACAACATGTTGTTATGAAGATCAGTTGCTGGCTGCGTGCACAGTTGCAGATTCAGCAACAACCCACAGTATTTACCAATAAATCATATGATACACACACAGAAAAAACACATAATGGCACCAGGCCTTCACCTGAAGAATAATATTAACTGAGAGGTGTGGGATCATTACGTATTCTGCCTTTTATGTGCATACATGCATACCATTAACATCTGCCTGTCTGTAGAGTTTTAGAAAGCAAACAAGCTGCAAGAGAGCGAACAGCTTTCCCCCACATCTGCAGGCATCATCGTAATGCCATGCAATGTCGAGCGGCCAGATGGCAACTCGCCGCGGTCGGACTGCATTGAACAGGTTTTGAACTGTGAGTCCCGGTGGTGTACAGTAACAGAGAGGCTCATGGGATATAGAGGACGCCTGTGCCAAAGTGTGTGTGCCTTTGCATGAGTTTTCATTAAATAAGAATGAAGTGATGAATGAGCAGATCCCCCTGTATGCAGGATCCCAGCCAACAAAGTGGGAAATGCTATTTTTCCTCTTATTTATGCACAGGACAGCAACAAAGTAATCTGAATACATTTTTCACACTTTGGATATGTGCAGCCTGTTTTTTGGGCACACACTATCTCAGGAGGTAAACACACAGGGGATATCTGGCACATTAAGAAGTTCTGAATAAATTCCTTGAACAGAGAACTATTTGATGTGGAGTCTAAAGGGGGCTTACGGTTCAAAGACCACTGATGTTTCAAATGTTGTCGACTTAACGGTGCACTAGCGAGCACCTTCCTCCTTCATTTTGAGTGATTTGCCAGTGCTGTCTCCCAACGGACACATACACGTTTCGCACATGCTTCATTAAACTGCATCTCGCCTCCCAATTGTGGCTCCATAAGGGAGGAATACTACAGAGGCAGATGAAGACCAGTGTGCTATAGTGTCGTTTTCGGGCTTATCTCGCAGATAAGATGGATACCCTTCAGGGGGATGAGCACCAGATGAAAGATGGAGGAGTTCAGTGCAGAATGACAGACAATGAAACAGACAAGGAGGTGCAGACTAAATAAGACAGAAAGGGTCATATTCAAAGCTGGCTCCACTGGCTTCGGGTCACTCCATGCCTCCACAAACTTCAAAATGTGCAGATTATCAGGCCAATGCTCCACAAATGGAAATGAGAAGATCAAACGGTTTTAGCTGATTTTGCCCTTTGGTTTCTGTCAAAATGGAAATTGTTGCTTTGGTCTTTTCTTCTTCTCCCAAATAAACCCTGGGAGGATTCAGAGTTCTCCAAAGCCCAGCTGCTCACTAGATATTTCCACTCTCTCCGCCACAGCAAAACCATGACCTATGAATCATTGTGGAATGATAAAGGAAAAATTTGCAGAATGCATCTTTAGCATTCAGAACACGTTTTGTCACATTGGAGGAATGGGAGTAAGAATGGTTGTATTTATTATATAATATATTTCATACATTTTCCTGATGCTTTAGAATCTTTCTCTCTAAATGAAGGACAGGAATTTATGTAATCTTGAAGACTGACATTTGCTTCATCAAAATAAGTGCTTGCTAGGTCCACTGTAAAAATAGTCTTTCTATAGCCATTTATCCAGTACATCGCGCATACATAATTATCTTTCATTGGTTTCTGTCTTGGCTTCAATCAATCAACTTTAATAGCTTGTGTGAGAATGGGTTGCATGAGGTCAATATGAACACAGTTTATTAGCTTGAATAGATATATTTTTATTAAAATGCCAATGTAAAAAGTACATGAATAATTTTACAAAAAAAAAAACGTGTATTTTTCTGTGAAGACATTTTTCCCAATCAGTCAATATCAATTAATCTTCTTCCACTTAAGGATCTGGAGTGACAAGGGAATATGAGGTATTGTGGGCCTTAGGCAAGTTACACCCTGTGCAATAGCCAGTGACCTAGAGACATAGACAAGCATTGATTCTAACATTAGAGGCAATTTTTTAGTTTTTTTAAGTTTATGTCAGCTGTTCACAATCTCCTCAGTTCAATCTCAAACAGTTTTCTGGTTAGAATAATTAAATGTGCCTCTTAACAAAATTTAACTCCAGCTTTTAGTTGTGAGGCTTTTTGGAACTTCTGTATTTCACAATAGACTACCATTTAGCACCTAGACAAATTGGTAAATCACATGTTTTAAAATATAGTTCAATAGTGTGTACAATAGTTCTTGGTTGGATAAGCACTGACTAGATCAAGGGACACGGGAATGTTTTGAATTTTTCAAAAGCATCTCTTGTCAAAATGGAAAAGGCACTGTCAACTGTCAATAAGAGCAGCCTGGTAAAAAGCATTTGCACTCTCATAGAAAATGATAGGCTACATACTTGGAAATGATCATCTAGCGGCATGTCCAATCATACAGGATTTTGACCGGCGATGTGAGTGCATTTTTGAATACTCTCGCACTTTTTAGGCTGTCCAGCTGCTGTATCTGTGTTGTATAAAGCACTACGATGACACTGCCAAGGTTAGCAAGGGCTGCAGTCCAACCGGGGGCTGTTCATGTTAAAAAATGTATGTAGGGGGTCATTTTGAATTACAGCGTCCATTATGTGGCAGATGTCTTGGTATATGACGCTCACATCTCCACGCTCTGCTGGTTTGATAGAGGCCTGAAGCTGTTTATATCAGCAAAAAATGATCTTGCCTAAGACTAGAGGGCTTAATACCCGCTAGACAACTGGTCAGTGATTTACTGTGGAAAGTTTGACAACACAGTATGTGAGGCAGCAAAGTCTTTTCTGTCACTGTCTCTTGCATGAAAGAAATAATAAAACAACTGAATTCATAACAAACAGAGCTTCTATTCGCCATATCAGTTTATGTTTTAACAGTTTTGAAGTTACTAATGTTTATTTGGAAAGTGGTTGGAAAAAATAAAAAAAAGTGTGGTTAGGGGGGCTAGGTTTGGACAAGCTTGTTCTTCAAAAAGATAGAATCAGAAACAAAAGTAGGAAGGAGTGGGAGACAATATAGTTCAAATAAAGAAATATATTAATTGATCAACGATGCAACTTGGCTCAGATTTTTTACTGGCTCATTTTACCTGACCATGACTCTTTTTGGGCAAGAGGGGTTTCCTGACATTTAAACAACTCTACAAAACTCACTTTATATTGATAGAAAACAAGTTATTTAAACAAGACAAAACTGTTTTGGGTGGGTTAATCATGTTTATGTACCTTATGTCCTCCTCAAACTTTCAAATAAATCTACTCTCTACCCCTAGTGGCCATGGCACATAGCACACTCACAGTATCCAGCCAATATCCTCAATTGTCTCATTGTCTTCTAGTAATAATAATGTATCTGTGAGTAAATTTACAATTGCAGGGAACCAGTGACAGTGGATCTAAAAATCTGACATTTGATGAGGTTGAATTGCCTGTTGTAAATTAGGTAGGTTAAATGTGTAATAATAAGTCTTATAAGCCAAATTACAATAATTGGGGAGAAATTTGGTTCAGATCAGTTGAGAACTCTTGAGAGGAACACAAATCAAAATGAACACGCTATTGCGATTTGAAATGGACTTTAATCAAGTAATTTACTTCAGTCTGTAGGAGGTAATAGGAGTAGTAGTAGTACTAAAAGCATGGTCAGCCCCTTAGGGAAATCTGCATTGAATCCATCCTTCTATGCCTCTGGGGAAACCTGTCAGGAGCAGTAGGGACCATTCTCCAGATATTGAGCCAGGATTTTGGTCCAGATGTACCTAGTCTTTAGGTTGATAGGGAGTAGAAAGAACTGATCCAGACATGGGGAGGAGCATGTACACATTACACAAAGGCACCACCTGCTCTGCCTGGGAATTGAACCTAGAACCTTTTTTTGCCATCATTATTTGTAGTAGTATAGCTATAGTAGTTCAATGTGCACGGTAAAGTTTGACAGTTAACATTACTTAATAGAATCAAGGAAACCAAATTCACAATTTTTCAGGACTCTATAGGCATTTGAAAGTGTAAAAAACAGTCCCAGTGATTCCAGGTGTCAGTCCTGTACTGTAGTTTACCAATAGTTGGGATTTTTGTCACATAAGACTTGGTACTTGGTGCCTCCTTGAGGTTTGAGTTGAAGTTACTCAGTATTTTTGAGGTCATCTGTTTCCTAAATTGATTTTACAGTGTATAGCATTATGATGGTAGTTGCAGAGGTAGTAGTTCCAGTAAATACTGCATTAGTCATCTTTATATTCAATTTTGCTCTTTTACTCTGTGGGTTCTCTCCAGGAACTCTGGTTTCCTCCCACCACCCAAATTATGCATGTGCTAGAAGAATTGGTCGATCTAAAAGTGTCCCTGGTGAATGAATGTGAGAGTCAATAGTTGTGTATGTCTTACTGTCATCCCTGCGACTAACTGGCCATTGTGTATCTCACCTAAATCCCATAGTTACTATGATAGGCTCCAGCCAGATGAATGAATGACATTACTTTTACTTGACTTCATGTTTGGAGTATTCTGCCACCTCAGCCTTAACTACACACAAAGGATTAAAAATTGCCAAAACAACTATTCTTTTCTGTAAAAGCTGTAAAACTTTCTACAGAGTGATTGAGTGCACATGTGTGACGCTCTCTTTCTGTGCGACTTGATTCACTTTTTCTCTGTAATTCTCTGGTGTGCAGCCATCTGAGTCCCATCACCCCCAGGCACTGCAGCCATGACATTTTAAGGAGTTTTAATTCAGAAACACCTTACAGGGAGCTGCCACCGGAGGGAGAAGCGGCTCTGCGCGGCACAGCGGTTTAAGCTTATGCACTTGTATATGTAAAGTGGGCCTCAAAGTCTCTCAAAACACTAGAGGAGCCCGGAAACACAATTAGTAGTCAGAAAACATGACACATTCACGGCTTTTCAGTGTGTTAGATTTCCACCAAATTACACGCTTGGCTCCGGCAGGCACCTCAGACCTGTGAGGCTACGGTGACAATGTAATGAATAAAATATGCTTCACCCACAATTAACTCGCCATAGAAGCAATTTGAGCAGACAGCTGCATTTATTTTCAATGAGGATCAACACTGCATATGCTATTATAGGTTAACTGGTCCCAGATGGGAAATTGGCACTCTTTGACACTCGTTTCTAATGTTGAAATTAGATTTCAAGATTTGCATGTTGTGTGCTATGTTTTTGTGTGGTACTCAATCTTAAGAAGAACACATCAAAACTCAAAAGGTATTCCAAATAATATGTTGTTATTTTGTTCTTCAGTTAATGGCTTACACTTGTATAGCGCAGTTCAAGATACCCAACGCGTTCCATTATTCATTTACTCCACATTCACACACTGGTGGTGGTAAACTACTTGTGTTGCCACAGCTGTCCTGGGGCACACTTACAGGGACAGGCCACTATGTGCCAACAGCTTCTCTGACCAGCATCAAACAACAATCACATTCATCCGTAGAAAATGTTGGTTAAGAGTTTTGCCCAGGGACACAACAACAGCATGCACTCAGACGAGGTTTCATATCGGCAACCCTCTGGTTAAAAAAATAAATAGAAATGTCTAGATGATGAAATATAAGGGCCACCGAGTCCTTTATATCACATGTGTAGTGGTAGAAAAACATTTTAGTTTAAATAGTCTTTTATACATTAAAATAATTACCAATTCTTATTGCTGTACCATGTTGCTTTGTCCATTTCCTGTGCAGGCTAATGAAATGATAACTGGTATAACAGTTGTGTTCATCTCTTCACAGGCTGTTCAAGACAGGTGCTCCCTATCATTCAATATAAATTTGCTACCTGTTTTCCATTATCCCTCTGATAGGTATCAAAGGAAGAAGGAGAACATCAACCCTGACCTTTGCTGTTGTGTGAGCACCTTTGATGAATGTGCAACCTTTTGAAATAACCAAGGCTGGTTGAAAGACACACAATAGCGGACAAAAAAAACTTCATTGCTTATTTATTGTATACTGTGGAGTGTACATTATTCATAGCAGTCTGTTATTGCAGGCATTTTCAGATAGGTTTGTATTGCCATAGCTGAGAGTGCTAACACCAGCTCGTTGATCACAGAGCGGTCCGTTTGTCCAGCGCTGACAGGCCAGTGCTGCGTGGACTATGAATGCTGCCATCCTCCATGTTATATTTGACTCCTATAAGAGGTTGTACCAGAGAATATGTTTACATTACAATGGTGAAATATACTACATCACAAAGAAGGTGACACGATGCCCAATGGATTTTTATTATGCATATTATACACTGTATATGTAAGGGGACATATTTTGCCGTTGTGATTTTTGAGATCGTTTTGTATACTCTCGTTTTGCATTTACAAGAGTAATAGCATTATGTCCAAGTCTGACTGAATTGTGAATTCCCAGAAATTGTATTAGTAGGTCTTATATGTTTTTTATATTTCTGCTCAGCTCAACTCTTTCAGTTTCTTAAAGTAAGAAAAAGAACATCCATATTTCTTGAACGACTCTGTTTCTCTAAGGACTAGAGTAAAGCCCATTTTCCTAAATTCACTGATACACTGTATTGTCAGGTGGTACTCTGGCAGACACACTAACCCTCTTGCTGCAGATTCATGTCTTATGAGAGTACTCACCTCTCTCCTTTCTTTTAGACGTTTCAATAATGAATGATCTCCCCTTTCAGAACTCCTCTCGTGGGTCTGGCTGATGTATGGGAGCCCGGAGGGGACATATAGGAAGCATTAGCTCAGCTTGAGTCTCGACAAATGGGAAGTGAGTGATGGAGGAGAACGCTGACATCCTTTTGACATTTGTGACAGAGAGAAAACATGCCACCGGCATTACAACCATTAGTGCATGCATGGAAATATGTGAATACATTTTAGATTAAAACTAAAGTAAATATAGGATATTTTTATGTTGTGTAGAAACAATGCAACTTTTATTTGTTGCATCACCCTAATTCATGGAGAATATGAACAGTGTATATATATATTTATTATTTAATAATAATACTTACATGTTTAACTGCAAGGTCTGTTTTGCATCTTTCTATTTCTTTGAGCTGTCACCATTCTATAAAAATCTCAGATACAGCAATTTGTGTTTACAGCGTGATGTGTAATTTCAGGAACAGAGACTACAGGTCAGTGTAGTCTTTCCTGCAATACTGATTTTTCCCCAACAGGAAGGTGAAGAAGCTTCATTCACCCCTCAAGAAATAAAAAAATTACAATAATTAAGGTTTGAAAAAACTTGCATAGTTCTGCTTTATTACAAACACTTTGCATAATGTAATTTCCTCCCAAACTTTGGGAGGGCAGTAAATGTATTTTTTGTAATCACTCATCAGCTCTCCTTGGTATTGGTTTCCTGTTATAACGCGTCTGCTTTGCATAGCGCAGGCCAATTAATCCAACTTGGCTGCTTCCCCTTCGAGTGCTAATGCGATTAATGGGATTGTAGCTAAAGCTAGTTGGATGTTCAGGGTGACCAAACTGGTGCTAGGGAATAATATTGGTGAGACAAAGGCATATGATTACACTTGTAAACTCACAGCTAATAGAACAGAAAATACTCAAGGGTTTATATTTTACAGAAAGGTTGTAACTATCAAGAGATACTGTTAATGTTCTTAATGAAGTTGGCCCACTTGATACCGCACTGTTGGCATCTGCAACAAAGCACATACATTACAATTTCAAATCATCATCTCTACTTTAAATTCTGTTTTTAAAAGCCAAAAAAGAGTAGCCTATAATGTTCTAGAAAATACTTAAATTGAGGAACATAGCAATTGTATGACTTGTGTAGGTTAACTCTATTCTTGCTTTGTGAAGCTGTAAGCAAATTAATACATATATTAACCCATTGTTTAAAGACAACAAGTTGTTTCTCCACCATGGGGATCCAACTCTGTGTGAAAGTTTGCCTTAACATCAAACTTTAATAGCCTGGCCAGTCGTGACAAACTCCTTTTACATACAAAGATGTTAGTCTGGTCTTTTGTTGATTGCATCAATTTCAAGAGTGGAGTTTACAATATACAGTAAATCAATCAGAAAGACCACACATGACACTAAAAAGCCACACATGCTCTATACAGCTTTATGTTAGCAAGGAAGTCATGTTAGAAACCTTTGTATATGACACGGACAACAAAACATGCATCACTGTGGCTTGTAACGACTCGTGATTGGTCCGTCCACAAAATAGTAACACTTGCCATAGGGCTTATTCACAATTTCCTCATTTACATTCAGTAACATACTATATAGGCGTAGTGTTAGGATATGCCTTTGTATATTGTTTATTATACCTTGAAAACTATGTAACTGATGGGTGTTAGTATTTGCAACTGATGCTGACTGGAGAGACAGTACAGTTGTTGTCCTGCCCAGTAGCTAATGTCAAGAAAACCCACAATGCCTTAAAAATACTGTATGAACTGCTTAGGTTTTAGACTATTCTGCACTGTCACTGATGACTGTATGACTTGTCTCTTTGCTGCAAGTATGATTTATTTGATTGCAGCAACCTCTGTGAACTCTCCATCCTGTGAGTTTGTAACATTACTAAGACATAGAAATTATTTTTCTAACACATACAACATATGAACTCATTACAAAGTTCAAATGCCTGCCTGAATAAACAATAAACTGTAAAATGGCTGTGGCCTGACTTTGTGTGGTCAGTGCTGCTTCAAAACAGCCCGGCGTAAACTCCAGCCCACCGAGGCCACTGCCCTTGACACACTGCAAAGCCGCTCAAAGTGTTTCACAAATGAAGAGACAAAAGGCGAGCAAGAGTGAGCAATTTACTGCTATGGCTGCTTTGTGAAGAGCCTATCCCCAGCCCACACAACTCCATTCAGGGGACTCAAAAAACGGACCAGGATTATGCTTATCGAGCATCAACTGTTTGGTCACACAGACAAAAGCTTATTGCTGTGGGATGACTTTAATGGGCCAAGGCTGAGTGCAAAGAGTGCCTCTTATAGTGACAAAAGGGGATCAGTTGAGAGTGAAAAATGCATGGAGGCCTTACAATTGCTACTTTTCCATAACAATGAAAGCAAATGAAGGCATGGCCAGTTTGTTGAGTGGCATTATCTTTTGAACCATAATAAAAAGTTAGCGGTGCATGAACCCCGGGAGTAAGGGACAGAACAATGGAAATCCCTTATTGTGCTGAGGTCCATGTGAGTTTTGGAGGCCATAATAATCGCAGCATGTTTGTATTATGATAGAGTATATGGACAAAATGTTTGGGTGTGGAAAGCAGAAGGGGCTGTTCTAGTTGGTTTGGCAGTGGTTGGGGATAATAAGGTGCAAACTTTCCTGACCTTGGAAAACAGGTGTAACAGGAGTCTGCCGTCTGGGCAAAATGCCTGCATCTGACAAGCTTCTACTCGCACATGAAAACAACCACAAGCCTCTCGGTAATTTTAATTTAGCGTTTAGACTTTGTTTATTCCCAATAGTCCATGGAGGTGACCCTTAGTTGAAATTTAAATGTTACTTCAAAATATGTTCTTTTTAAAATTCTGTAGCCAGAAAAAAATCAGACCTAATAAAATATAGGATAGAACATAAGATAAATTCTCTTTTTTAATGTGTGAGAATTTATGCACAAAATATGATTTTTTTAATGTAATTTGGAGAGAGAGATGAGTTTCTATGGCAACTGGATGGGATCATGTTAAAAACACGACTGCCGCGGCAAGTTTAATGTCAACTGACCGACAACTGAGTAACATGGCCCTGTTTTATGTGAGAGAAAAACAGAAAAACAACCAGCATTTTTACTTATTATTTTTGTTTGTTTTACCTAAAAAGAAAGAGTTAGTATTGTAGTAGTTCAGATATCTTATTGGCTGCCCTGATGCCTTTTAAAGGAAATACTATGTGATCTTTAATGTTTGGGCTGAGTCGTTCATAAAAGGATGCTTTAAATTAACCTCTCAATACTTGGGGCTTTTCTCTATGCTGCTGGCTCGCTGACTACATGCAATGTCTATTTCTCTGCCACGCTTTGTAACAATCTAAATAAACCTTTACAATTGCTATTTAACCCCTGATCTGGAGACTGTGCCTATTTACAGTTATCTCCTTTATTGGAGTGAAAATACTGCTAATCTACTCAGTGACATACAATAACACTACACAACACAATTTTTAGGATTTATTTATTTGTTTGACCAAAGATCAGAACTGCTACTTCAGTGCAATTGTTGCCAAAACAAACAAATTATATAAATTGTTTGTCTTTACTGATCTATAAAATTAATTATCCCGGTTTCACTCTTTATTACATCTTCTAATGGAATGTCATAAACAAACATACTGTATCTCACTAATATCTATAGATAAATAACCTCAATGGGGCCCCTAAATTTCCTGGCCTCCAAGCTGCTTCCATTGTTACACTAACTGAAGCTACACGCCCCTGTGAGTAAGTAGCCATCAAACTGTATAAGACTACACACTGCAATCACATCAAGGCTCAGTCTAGTTATTGTAAAAAGTTTTTAAGTGTTTTTTTATATACACAAAGTGAGTATGGCCTTATTTAGCCATTCAAAGTTAAAATCCCATTCAGACATCCATTCAAAATGTTCCAGCATCATTGAGATCTTTCACAAAGTGCTATTATATGCAGCCTAGTTTCGAAGCATTTGCATCTTTTGACTTCACCCTACCAGTTCATTCTTTTTTGTCAGAGCACTCCTAGACAATGTCAGTTTAAAGTAGAATAAAATGTAAAATAATAATTCTCAAATTGTAGTCTTTCTCATTTCTGAATCTGCTTGCGACCCTTGTTCCATCATGTGTCAAGTGAGTTTCCGGGCTTTTGTATTAAGTGTTATTTCTGCAACTTTGGATTCGCCTCGATTCCATCCCAAATGATACTCCATCTACACTTCTCTCAGCTACAGTGCTTTAGCTCACTTTATGTAATACTTTTATCCCTGTGTCAACATTACGCCTATCTTCCCAACGTATTCCCCTAACGCCTGATACACTCCTCTAAATCCATCAGATATAGTCTCTCTTTGCCCGAGAATCCATTCGAACAGTGCGCTCTATGTAAATCCTGTTCTCTCTATTCTCCTCTGTTATTTTCATAATCCTTAGCGCTCTATTTCATCTGTTGTACCTTTTTTCACCTCAATCTTTCACCTCGTCTTGTTTCGAAAGCATCTGCCATATAAGACCCGCTACTCAAAATGGATGAACAAGATCCAACATAAAAATTGATTAATACAGAATTTTGTTCAGCTGTTCATCTGTAGCTAAGGAGGTAGAGCAGGTCATTCTGTAGCTGGACGACTGGTGTGTTTTGGGCTGGTCAGACAAGCCTCACCATTACCAGTGTACAAATTTGAAGGTGACAAATAATTGCCCTGGTTGTAAAATGCTTTGAGTGTGTTGAATATAAATTGAAGCCATAATTGACCACAACCATAAACCATTTTCCTAACTTTCAAACTTTTTAACTCTCACTGTTTTTAGTCATTAGAAACAAAAGCTCAGAGTTTAGCCACAGAGATAGTCTCCAATACAATTATATACAGTGTAGTAAAAGCTGGACAAACAGACTGAAAAACTGTTTTTATACCTGGGTTATTAGCACTATAAATTCACACAGACGGAGTAACTAAGGACTTGACTTGACACTGATTTTTGAGACATTGAGAAATTTTGTTTCACGTGAACTAGTATGTTTAATGACTGAGATAAGCTACAAATGCCAGTAAATGAAAGATTTATATTATTATTAGTTTGTTTGTTTGTTTGTTCATTCATCACAAGTGAATAGACTTTACATGTATAACTGCACATTCCCTCTTCAATTCATTCTCAATAGGCTTCTTGGTGAGAGCATTGTTTAGATGCTATTCCTAGATCCAATTCCTCATCTGCTTTTATACACACATTATTACATAACTTACTCTTGGTTGTTGGTCAGATACACTATAGAACCCACTACAAACATCCACAAAAGCCATACAAAATAAAGAAATTTTTGTTGAAATTGCTTTCACGTTCGAGGTTGTCTGTTTTAGCAGGCTACAGAAATCAGGTTAGAAGCAAACACTCCCCTCTCTGCCATGCTGTTTGTTTAATTAAAAGCTATATAATATATTACAGTGTCGCTTTGGGAATTCCAGCACATCTCCCCATAGATACAATAAAGGTCAATTATAGCATGCTGAGAGAAATTAAACCCTCCATTAGCTGCTTTGCACGTCTGTTACTGCCGTTGCATACTCAGCGCATTGCCATAAATATACTTTTAGCTCTGTGCATTGCTGAGTTTGCTCATGGCAGGCTTAATTATTATCAAGGAGGTGTGACACTATTTATTTAATTTTGTAATATACAATAGGGACGTTATCATGAGGCAGCAGCAGAGACAACATAGGCTAAAGTATATGTTTGTTTTGTTTATTCAGTCCAGTCTAGGTTTCGAAAAGACATGCAATTGTCTAAAGCCTGTGGTATAGTAGGTCATTATAGTGCCTAATTGTATCCAAACGTTTTAGTAAAATGTACAACTAGAATAAACCAGTGACAATGTGGCACTGTCCTTGGTGCTGGACTGCGGCAAAGTTTTACAGTGTCCTGCACACACTGTAAAACTCTGCCCCAGTCCAGCACCAAGGACAGTTCTCTCCTTTTGTCGCTGTTTTTCCTTTTGTTCCCCCTGGGTGCTCCCACATGAACCAAAGTTAAATAAGGTAAATACAAGCTAATGTTTCTGTGGAGAAGAAGATGTTTGACACTGTTTTGTGATGCACTGGGGATTGGATTCATGAACATGAGATATCTGATGTATTTGTATTCAATCACTAGTTGGTGTGTGTCTTTCAGACTTCAAAGCTTTGAATATCTTTCCAGTACAATCAGGAAGAAGCCTCAAAAGCTTCACAAAGCTTAATATGCCTATCTCTAGCTTAAACCATTCTGGACAGGGCTGGGTTGTAAAAGTTAGCTTTTAACCAATTTTATTTTTATTTTTAAATGTTCATTATTATTTCCATGCCTTTTGAAACAGTACACACATACCCGTGTGTTTGAAATATGGTGCTGCTATACTTGAATACTTTAACTGTACAACAAAAAGAAAATAACACAACATATCCCGACAGAAGCCGTCAAAGGGAAGGAAGGAGGTCGATCAGACAGTCTCCATTTGCGTTTGTTCTCAGCATGGCAGTACTTTCCCGTGGTGCATGTGAAGGCTGAATACTAAAGAGAGCTGAGCTGTGATGTAGCGACGGTGCACGGATCTCAATCACGTCCCAGGAGACCCCAGGTGCCTCTGCGAAACCACGGAACGAAATGGAGACTTGGACTTTATTCATTGATAGCGCCCACCAAGGTAAGGAGTTTCAAATGGGTGGAATTACAGGATCAATAGTGTGATTAGCAGAGGCCTTGCAGCTATAGCGTGTTGTTGGCAATCTATTGCATCAAGCTAAACCCGGAGGGACGGGACGGGCTGCTGTTCCTATACCGAGTGTGGAGGCCCAGTGAGGAGGAGAGGAAGTGCATGAGAAATAGGCTGGATAAAATGGTTTACAAAGAGCAGATTAGGAAGACAAAGATAGAGCTTAAGCAACCATATTACAACTATTGTGTTCAAGTAATTAGGTTCAGAATGATAGTATAGAAGATGTTGTTGTTGCTGCTGCCATCATATATTTAAATGGTAATGTCAAAGGGACTAAACTTTTGGCAGGATTTCTAGCTAAATAAATCTCATATAGTGCACATTTTCCACAGTGATTTCTTTAACAAGCAAATTAATAAAAATAAGAATATGAGAAATACCACAGAAGATTGAATTAAAAAAACTGAAGGTATTTTTGGTAACAACACATTCAACATACACATACTGCAAGTGAGCAGTATGAGGTATACTAATTTACTAATATAATATAGAATTGTATTAACCTACCTGTTAGATAAAGGTAAATAAATAAAATAAAACATTTGCACAACAGAAAATCACACTACCCCTTAGAATTGGAGTTAGACAATGGCTAGGTATTTTTTTTTCTTTCCTAACTTATTTTCTGGTGGGTACAGATTTGCATTTGACATGGTGGTTTATAATGTTCTATCAAAACATTACAGTGCTGAGTAGTATACATCATCAATTTCTTTAATCTATAATATATAAAGGTGTTTAATGTTTTATATTTTGTTAAATGGGCATTTTTCAAGCACAAATGTTTTTGGCCTGGTAAATTCTAGTAATGGACAGAGTGAATGGTCCAGCTGGTTTCTTGTTTTTGGCTCCCGAGGCGAGCCTAACTGTGACTGCCAAAGTAAAATCCCTAACAAACAGCCCGCTAGAACAGTTCATGACATTACATCCAAAACCCCTTTTTATCCAAACTGAGTGCTTTCCCCTCCTCCGCACTTCTGTGGCACGGCCTCTACGCGCCTCCACTTTAAACCTTACCCTCTTTAAAATTTGACCAGTTAACCTTATTTAAACCAACACTATGTAACTTTTGAATCTCTCTATCACCTGCTAAATACATTAAGTGTTGTTCTAAATAATCAAACATGGCAGCCACACATTGCATGTCGAAACAGTGGAAATGTATGGACTTTGTGTAGTGGGATTTTTGTTTGTTATGTGATGCCAGTTTCTCTCCAGTTATTGTTTTGTCTTTTATTTTGCTGTTGCTCTCTTGGCTCTCTTTATTTATGTCTATATAATTTGTTCATACTCAAGGCCATGTGATGTGATTTTAGTTTAATGGACAAACAGAGGCATTTAGTAGGCTAATTTTGGTTTTCAGCATTGAATACTTGCCTGGATGAGTGAATGTGAATCATTTACTGTGTCCATATGAAAAAAGGCAAGGCCTGTAACCCAGAGTTACTCAACTATACCAAGTTTTTTTTAAAGATCTCAAGTCAAGGCAACTTACAGCACAATTGTCTCAGAAAAAAAAATACTAGTTGTCTCAGAAACAAAAATATACAACTGTAAAAGTCTAAATTGACTTTTACAAAGCAGTTGATTTCCTGGACTTTTTAGTAGGTTTAATTTTTTACGTTTTACAGTGCAACAGCTTACTCTTTCTGCTTTGCCCTTGCAGTGTCACTCCACAGTGTGGCCAGTTTACCTCAGCGCACTCTTTAAGTCCTTATGCATTTAGGTCTGCCGCCTCTGACGTACTGACTGAATTTCATTACAACAGGCTATTACACAAGCAAGCTGCTGGCCTGGCCCCCTGGATGAAAAGGCCAATCAATACAGTCACTATCTGCCCCCTCTAATCTCTGCTGCCTGTGTCAGCCCTGCTATCTGTAATAGATCTTTAGGATTACACAGCCCCTTCTTAAGACACTTCGAGTTGCTGTGAACTGGCTAGTTGGTGGGACCCTCGGGGGCCTTGTCCAGTCATGCTGATCCACCGGGGGATGCACGGGGAGGACCAGTAGGGCGATGAGAGCAACATGTTAAAAAGAGGAAGGAGGGGGGACTGGCTTAAAGCTGAAGATAGAGCTGAAAAAAATAAAATAAGTGAAGCTACAGTAACCCTTGTTGTGACAATCTTAGTACCCCCTGTTTGTAGCCTACTGCCTAAGCATGTGTAAACTGATTGAATAAGTATAATTGTTATTTCATGCCTTTGGTAGGGTATTTCTTGAAGAAATACACTGTTAGACAAACAGGCACTGTCATGTTCAGAGAAACCTGGAGAAGAATTTACAAAACACACAAGACAGACTCCTCTGAGAGACATTGTAAGTCACTCTTTGTTAAGAAGCATGCAGGTGTGCGATATAGTGATGGTGAAAAGATTATTGTTGGATGTACATTGATAAAACAGATTTATAAACAGAGGTGGGTAGTAATGAGTTAATTTTACTCAGTTATATTTACTTTTTGAAGTATAGTTTTATTTTGCCTTTTAGCTTTTACCTGAGTAATGTTATAGGGAAAAATTGTTTCGAAAGCAGATGACAGACATGCAATTATGACAAAGCAAGTTGGATAAATAAAACATCGGAGAAGGTAAAAGAGCAGTGGATGGAGTGGAGGAGAGAAAGGAATGAAGTAGAGAGATAGATAAGCAGCGGGGCAGGAGAGGCGAGAGCATGTCATTTCTCTAATCCTCCTGGCATTTATACTTCCAGCAGACAGATAATAAAAATGGAAAAAATAAAATGAAAAACTTCCTCCAAGTGGCCGGTGGATTTTTTTTCATAATCTGTTGCACTTTCTTAACCTTTTTCTCTGTTTCTCAATGCCTCCGCAGACGTGGGCTGACTTGGCACAAATTGCCCACAAATGATTTCTCCACCATTAGCGACGTGACGTGGTAGAATTCACATGGACACGTAGACAGACGAATGCATGTGAGGGAGCACTTGATTGAGCTAAATTGAGAAGGAAAGATCTAAGTCCAATTGTTTATAATGTGCGTACCATGGGACAGCAGCTACAATACATTTGTAAATCAGGACAGACAGCCGCGGGCCAATTAGAGGGACGTCACTGCTCATAAGCTACAATACATGTTAGTGTTGCTTCTGCCTGTCAAAGCACAAACCACAGCCAGGCATTTCTATGAGATGGAATTTGTTGCATGGATTAGCCTTGGTGTTGGATATATGATTGACTGGATGTGTGGGATTTTTCCATCAAATGAAAAATAAACTTGGACAAATCAGTAGTAAAACTTTAAAAAACAACAACAACAATAAGAATATCATCAATAATAATTACTTGATGGTGGTACAAATGACCACTATAGCACATAGAGGGCCCTGGGGCAGACTGACAGAGACATGGTAGCCTTAAAGTATTCAAAGCCTTTACACCCACAAATACATTTTCACTCATATATAAACAAGGTGGCAAAAGTGTCTTGCCCAGGGACACAATGGCACAGGTTGCAAGATTCAAACCATAAAGCTTCTAGATATTCATTCATTCATCCATTGTGTTTATTTGAGAACATATCTCACGATATTGGCACTCAAACGGAGTAGGAAAAAATATTAAACTTCTTTGATCCTACCCCAATCCTCTCATCTGCACAAATAACTATTGTTGATATACACACTTATCACAAACAGCATTACACACACACACACACACACACACAAAAGTGTGAGTGTGTGCCTAAAGAACCAAACCATATATAAAAAAAAATATATAAACAACACCATGTAAACAAACGAATAAAAAAATCAAGTATAACTTACATATTTCTTTCTTATAGAAAGTTCTAAGGATGGGACAAAATACAATAACATTGCTTATTGCAACAAAATGAACAACGACCAATTTATCGCGGCTATTTTATTTAATTTTTTTACAATCCCTAATCGGAACACTCATCATCTATTTGCTCCTCAATGCCCTTTGGACCTTACCCTAAACAGATAAATTATTGTATTAAGTAAATAGCCCACAAAGTTCAAGTGATACCCACAACAAAATATACTGGTTAGATTCCAAATCAGCATTTTAGAGACACAAGTATAACTTAGATATTTCGTATACAGCACTATACATTGAGACTTATTACTCTAATAGTAGATCTGGCCAAGCAGACAGTTACGACTCATTTAGTGTGCATATGCCCATGCATGTAGGCACATGCTGCAAATGCAAGCCACCATCAAACAGACCAGGAAATGTAACGTATTACTCTATTATAGATGGTGAATAGTGACAATACAAATTCTCCAATGATAAGCCACCAACTAGTAAATTAATTGTACATGGACATTGATTGTAGAATTAGAGAGACATTGTAGTTCCTCTGCAACTTAATTTTCTTTTACAACCTTATTTTGGTCTATAGGTCCATGGTTTTAGACAGGAAGCCAAACTACAGTACACAGGTTTGCTAGTGTTTTCTGTCAGGCAGCAGAGGCGGGTAAGTGTTTGCCGGTTCGAATTCCCACCCAAGCGCATATTGTTGTTGTGTCCCTGGGCATGACACTTGACCTACATTCTCAGAAAGTGGCTGAGGGTTTGGTGGTGGTTGGAGAGGCAATAGGCGCAGAATGGCAACTTCGCTTCTGTCACAAGTAGTTCACCACCAGCAGTGGGACTGTGGAGTGAATAATGCAACTGTAGTGTCTTTGGGTGTCCTGACAAGCGCTATATAAGTACTCTGCAATCATTTTTATTATGTTTAGTGTAGTCCAAATTAGCAGTCAGGGAGTACAACACTGGCAGCACTTTCTCTGGTAAGAGGTAGCGTGAAGGTTGTTTGTTCACTAACAAATCCTGCATACTGAATGTTTCAATAAGCCTCCATTATGTAGGGATGGTTGATTTTAAACAAACACTGTCAGACAAGGCTTGTGTACACATTTATTTAAAACTGTGCAACTAATTCAAATTCAGCCCGTTCTCCACCAAAGGATGTAAGGGCCTCCTCTCTCTTGAGTTAAAGATTAAGATGAAAAGAAAAGTGAGCACTTCATGGGGGTTCTCAAAGCCAGTGTTTTTCAGCTACAGTTCCTGGTGGACTCAAGTGAACCTGGACTCCGCTGCTTTTTGATTCTTTTCCCCCACCACATCACAATTAACCCCAAATACAACCAGGTCAGCGGGACATCATTCCACTCATTTCAACAACTCTGATGATGCCGCTGCCCCTAATTCTTTCGTAAAATTCGCTCAGTGATTTGTTTCGAAACCGGGAGCCAGATAAGTGTGTGTCTATATCCCGAGGCAGTGTGAATTTAATTACAAAAAAAGAAATCCAAAATGTGCTAATCACTTCTATAGAGCCCCAGCTATATCACTTACGAGAATGCATGGGACTGAGAGAAAGTGTGCCAAACTGACATTTTGTTTATCAAAGCTCGGACCGTGTTTGTTAGTGTGGTTTTAATTGAAAAGTCTGGATTTTACGTTTTTCACTTCCCAAGCGAGGTAATTGATTTTCCAAGTCACTGCTATCTGAGTAAACTTTCTTTGAAGCTGTGGATGTATGTGTTAATGTGTGCCATAGCAAGTGCTTATTTAATTTCACTTTTTTTCTATGGGTCTTTATTGAATTTTTCACCTTATGTTCAGGTTTTGTCATGCAAATTTGACACAAACTTTAAAAAACAGCCGCTTTTGGTTGTTTATACTTTGTGTCGTATCACATTATAACATTAAACTTGCACTTTGCAGTGGAAAGCCTTTTAAGGTTGCCCATTCATCTGCCTCCTACAATGCAGTGATTTACTTTTTAACAGGCCAGGTTTAACAGAAGAAAAAGGAAGACTCTGTGAATGTACTGTATGTGCCATTTATTTAATTTCAATTTTTTATGGGTATTGATAGATTTAGCTCTCAGAAACATTAAAAACACAGCCACTCCAGCAGTGTTCAGTCCATATTATGCTTCGTGTCATATTACATATTTTTCCTTACCTTGCACCGTCTCTTAACTCTTTCAAGTTTGAATCATCTACCTCCAACAATGCAGGGATTCACAAATTGATTTGGCAAGGTTTTATACCACAGCCCCTTACTGATACAACCCTCACAACTTATCAGGACATGGATAAAGGTGGTAACCCCTTGGTGGTGATTCTTCAATGCATTCTACAAAACAATTATTTGTTAGTTTTCACTTTCAAAATGGATTTGGAAAATCTGAGGTATAGCTACAGGTTTGCAGTATAAACTTCACTTGAATACTGGGATACTGGTTTAGTAAAATGAGTATTGACAGAGTGCCCCCTTCAGGCAAGGGGTGTTAGTGTGTCACTCAGTAAGTGATTTGTGCCAATAAGTGAGCTCCTGAGGGCAATAACAAAAACATAATAATGTCGGTTTCAAGCTGAACATGTTTACTATAAAAGAAAATGCTTGCCATGTTCTGTTTCTGTTTTTTCTTTTTTTGTATGTTTTAAAACAATTTATTAATTTGGAAACCCTCCATCCTATAGCTTTAATAGTAAAAACTATAGTAAATATGACAGTGTTGGTCAGGTTAATGCCAGTGGCAGCGTGGGTGCTCTCCTCTCTGTTAAAAGATCTGACCACTATTTTGCAATCGGCATCAATTATATTCTGCAGTTGAAATGCAATGTAGCTATCTGTGCTTTTGACATTTATAGCCACATACTGACAAACAATTCACTAAGAATTAGACTCAACTAGTCCAGGTGTTTGGGCAATGTGACAAAGCCAGACAACAACAACACCACTACAACTAGACTATTTTGTGTATCTTTGACTTTTAGCAATAAAAGAGCTTTTAAGACAACTAATTCCAACAGAATACACAAAATAGAGATGTCCCGCCTTCACCAGAGGAGTGGTGCAGTGGGTGTAGATCCTGACATCTCCACAGTCCATGAAGCTTCTTTCATTGTCACTTAGATCTTTTCCCTTTTACTTGTCGCACTTCCAAATGAGATTTGACTGGGCCTGTTTGGCATATTCCTACAAGCATTTCAGAAGATATATTGTATGTGCATTGTGGAGAATTTAGCACAGGTATGCGGTATATAAAGCCTGGACAATAGCCAGTTGGTTTCAGGGCTGACCCTATAGACATTCATTAGATCTTTGTAGGCATTTGAATCACTGACTGGATCCTGGAAGTCTTCATAGAATGGCATTGCTACTTTACTGAAAATGCTACCAAGAAGGTTAGTAATGACATAAGGAACATCTGATTACATTTGGGAGAGATCTGAATTGTGGACAGCTGCTTTGGTGGGGTTTCTATTTATGTACAAATACATATGTTGCTTGATTATC
>JAVQKG010129464.1:0-11596 GCA_036025885.1 Hypseleotris bucephala | reverse complement strand
CTAATTAACACAGATGTTCACAAATTTGTAATGTAATTAATTAAACATTGGCTGGTTTTTAGTAATGTTGAAGTCATGCTTTTTAATGTATAAATAAACTGATGTTACTGATGTTAACTAAGCCTTACCTAATAGTGTGCAGTTGTTAAAAAGTGTTATTTTATTATTGATTGGATAAAGATGAAAATGTTTGATAATAATAAAATTTTAAGCATAGCACCAATTGGTCAAAGAAAATGGCGATTGCTAGATCACTATGTAAAGTAGAAATATTGGTTTACATACAAAGCAGAGCTTCTACCACTGTACAACAGTGCAGCATTACCTCTTGGGAAGACAACTCTATAACCTAATTACTGTAGATGGCTTGGATGGTGTTTAAAAGTTTTGAGTTTTATAACGCACTGGTGTTTCCTGGAGGAAACATTTCAGCACCATGGACAGCGAATTCCAGCACACTGAGATGGCAAAGAAGGTCTAATTTTATCAAAATAAAAAGCATTGTTTTGATATAAAACTGGAAAGTAAAAAAATATCTGTCTGGCCAGGGAGCAGCTTTTGTTGGAAGCAGCCATTATTTTTTATTTTTTGTTATTGTCAGTGGATGTGGTCTAAACAGATCGAACTTATTGTTGCAGTTCAGGGGAAAGGTCTGACCGGAGTGGTGCAAAAGATTTACCAAGGCCATTTATTTACCAAAACAACAATATCCCACATATACTGTATACAAAATTAGTAAAAATAAACAAATTACATAATTATTCCTAACAAGTTGCAAGAGTTAAGTTAAATGCCATTATATCTGCCCGGTTAGTCTTCAAAAATCAGGATTTGGGGAAATATAATCTTTTGTGCACAATTTCTTCAAGAAGTGCTCATAATGTAGTAAGTACATGCTGTCTGTCACTGTGCATCTATTGTAGTTAGTAATGAAGCTACATGGCTATTGTCCAGACTGGATCCTGCCTTACACATAAAAATGCTGGGTTGGCTCCTATACAGCCCTTTATATAAATTAGCTGTTGATGAATGAACACTTGCAGAGTCCCTGGTTGACCTTATAAAGTGGTACCTGTCTTGTGCTGCAGTAGCCAACCTTCTTCATGTATTTGCATCTTGGGCATTTGCAGATCTTGATATATGAGCTCATAGAAACTGCATGTCTATTATTTCCCTGTTGCTGATGATGGGATATTATACTACTTATACTTATCTATTTCAAACTATTCTTTTTTATTTGTACACACATTTATATGCATTTCTGAATAACCTACATTTAAAGTACAACTACCTAATAGTTAAAATAGTATAAACCCTTTTAAAAGTCATAATAGAATGGAGGCAACATGGAGGCAAGACTTTCAGGCTTTCAATTAGCTTTAGACACTAAATATGCCAAATTAAGATGGTTTTGCCAACCACTCTGCCACATGTACTGTAGGTAGTGTCAGGGCCTGGTTAGGAAACAATAATGAATGTACCGCACATTGTATTTTTATTTAATGTACACATTTAGTTTACAGTTAGACTAGAGGTGGGAAAGTAGTCCTTCCAAAAATGTTGATGACCACAGTAGTTCTTTTCATTGTACGCACAGATTCTATCCTTCACCGCAAATCACACTTTGTTGTAGTTAATTCACTTTTCGCCTCCATTCTGGAATTTTGAACATTACATATGACAAACATTGTAAAGTGTCTAAATGTCAATCAATTACAATTAGGACTGGGTACCGAAAGTCGGTACCTCTGTGGTACCGACCGAAAAGCTCCGGTAGGTGCTGGCACCGAAAAGATATTAACCTTTCAGTTTTCGGTGCAGAGACGCTCCGCAACAGCCCATTGTTTACTACAGACACCCACAACAGACGCACCAGCCTTGTGTTTGAGGCTTAAAAACAACCTGCGCCTGACATCCCTGCTTTATTTACTAAAGCACATGTAGGTCAGACGTTCTAACCTGTTTTTATTTACCGAGCCACGTGCGAAAGCTTCGCAATACCGAAACTGAAAGTTAATTTTGCAAATGTTCCGAGTCTGACCTGACTGCCCTCCTCACGGGTCCTCCTCGTCCTGTCTCGACTTTTAAAAACATGATCCTAAATCCTTAACGTGTGACTGACACCAGGGGCGTCTTTTCTTCTCGTCTTTAAACTTTTTAACTAGAAAGCACTCGGAGTGCTGAGCTAAAGACTGGAGAGGCTCTCTATTGACATCTCAACACATAAAAAATCTTAAAGGTACCCAGCCCTAATTACAATGCAGTTCACATGCCTTAGAAGTCTTGTCTTATACTTTCCACTTCGGGTTTGGACTTGACTGTACTGGATTGACAAGACCCCACTCGCTTGCAGAGTTATTATTGTGTGTCAGTGAGTGAGGGGCAGTAGAAGAGCACATCCCTCTCTTTAATTCTGCACTTGTCTGTCTTTAATCAGATGAACCGACTTCCTTCATTTATCTCCTACTGGAAATCCATCACAGTGAAGTGTACCAGTCACTCCTGCTCTCTGGATGACCCGTGCACACTATTACTTTATGCTCAAGCTTGACAGACAGCTCTATTTGTTTGTAACACTAATAAACATGATGCCCATACACTAGAAATGAAGAAATAAATAATTAAGAAACCAGTTGCCTTGGAAATGACAAATATTTTTTAAAAGATTATGACGGTGTGACACTGCAGGTAAATAGAAAAAAAAAAGAAACTTGAGAAATCAATTGCCCTCTTAAGAGACCAAACTGGGCAAAAAATCCCCAAATGAAAAAATGACTTTTACCTGTAGTGTCTTGCCTTAAATTTACATTTATTGGATCATATAGTGAATGGTCTCCCGTTGGTGGGTGCCAGTCCTGCAACTAACTGGCCATTGTACAGGCTCATGTTTTACTCCACCTAAAACCCATAGTTGCTGGGCCTAAATAAAAATAAAATGGTAAATGGCAACTGCAAGACATGTTGACAAAAGTTAAGGCAACCTACATATTTTATGTGATATTGTCAAGTTTTATAGTTCCTGTGACTTTGAGCTTTAGAATGCACTAGAGCTGTATTTCTTTCATATGAACCAACAAATGCATAGCTCTTGTTTGCATGCAGCTAATACTATGATGGTGTTTTTTTCGGAAATGGTCGCTCGAAGACATTCAGACATTGTCTATCGATCTGTTTGACAGTCTCCTCATGTCTTTAACACGCCGCGGGATTGCACAATCACTCACATTGATAGCATGTAGTAGAGCGAGGCAGGATAAGACGAACCGAGAGAGAGGGAGAGCGAATTCATCTCAAAGCCACGGCGAAAGAATATATGACGGAATAGGTGAATAAAGCAGGCATGTATCACCAACTGTGGGGGAATTTAATGGGGTGAGAAGAGGGTTGGGGGGCAAAAAATGTCTAGTGATAAAAAAGCAAAAACAACTGTCGGAGAGCCCTGAGATGGATCGTATTATAGTGGAGTAGGACGAAATGCAATGTGTGTGTGTGCGTGTGTGTGTGTGGTACTGAAAGAGGTGTAAAAAAACAAATGGCCTGCGTGTGACTAAATTGACTCGGAGCGCACGGTAACAAGTGTCAAGTGTGCATAGAGTACAGTGTATACAGTCATGTTTTACATCCATCTCAAGGGCCATTTTGTTGTAGTCTGTGGAAAGTCAACATAAAATAGAGTACATGAGGAATCTAGTGTACATACTGCATATTTACAAGCTTATTGAATGGATACAGTAGTTAAATGTTAGTGGATTCAGGGGAAATTGTATACATATCAATGCAACAAGAATATTCCGTCATTGTTAAGTATATGGTGCAGTATTTATTTACGGATTTGTTTGTAATTATGTTTTCTATACCCAACATTTTATCAAATATTACATATCACTTGGTAGCATGGTTTGAGATCCGCTGGTCAATACAATGCTGCTAAAACACATGGCACAAGTATGGCTCACAAGTTTTTTGTGAAGATGACAGCTTGCTGGCTCTTTAGTGCACCAATGCGCTTAGCAAAAAAACAGAAAAAGCCAAAGAAGGGAAAGTTATCTGAAATCTAGCCAACAATCTTGACTACAAGACATGATCACAGTATTTTCCAAATCCCAAAAGGGAGTTAGTTAGCCGATTTTTATATAGGATAAGAAGGATAGGAAAATAATTATTTGTTTTGTCTTATTGAAAGTTGTGTTCAGATTTAAAAAGATTTTATTTTGTCTGTAAAAATCTAAGCGGTTTCCTGGAGGTGAGGTGAGTCATGTGGGCCAAGGAGACTAGACAGAAAGTTTAAACTGTACAGTGGTTCATTATATAGACAGTTTTGATTTGAAGAAACTTGGTTCAACACAGACAGCATATACAAGACTGTGGATTTACTGCTACATGACGCAGAAGTAGTATCAGTAAAGACAAAGGGCCAATCGGACCTCTCCTGTGAACTCAGCACATTAGAGAAGGTGCTGGAAGGTCTTAACACTGCTCCTACACCGGGCACAGAGGCACTACTTTGATCTGAACATACAAGCACTGACCCAAACACACACAATTGCACCCACACAGACATTAATTGATCCCGCTGCAGCAAAAGTCTACGGAAAGGGCTCGACACAAGAAGGAGGATGCCCTGTAGTCATGCTGTGAACACAATTAAATGGGCTCCTCGTGCAGTATTACACAAATGCATGCTTCAAATAGGGGCTAGCTAGCGAGCGACCGGGCAGAGGCATAGTACACAACCTTAGCTTTGAAGGATAGGGTTATAAAATTTTATTTTAATAATGTACATAATTTGCATAAACAACCTTTGAGTGAGTGTTGATTCTTGATTCCTAGATATAACCCACTATAATGATTATTTATACTATTGTTGATTGTATTTAAAGCTATAGTCTGTAAGTTTCCTAAAATAAGAAAAAAAAAAAGTTAAAGACTGTAATATAAAATAGGTAATATGTCTTACAAAGTTTGCTAATTTAGTGCCTTCCCCTGACCTCTACAGCAAATCAAATATTTTGAGATAGATTGTTTTGTCAGGGTCAGTAATAGGAAAACAAAATGATAGCTTTTACAAATAGGCAAAGATTTTCACATGGCTCAAGTTAGACTATTGCCTTTACATTTCTTAAGTGTCTAGTTATTGTGGTGTAGAATTAGCAGATATTTCAAAGTGAAAAAGTACAGTTTGATTTAGATTATATAAGATACCCACTCCAACAGTTGCCTGCATGTACCAGACAATTTCAGATCTTTTTATAGCCGTGCTGTAAAGAAATGTCCACAGCCTGAGAAATTAATTTTTGGCACTTGACAACCGGAACTGAAAGCACACTCACTGATTTATACTGGAACAAACTGTATATTACAAGGCCAGGGCTAAATCCATGACCAATGCATCTAACTTTAAGTCTACCTTTATCAGTGTAGACAATCATATAAAAATGTTCAATATTGATTAAGTCCTCTTCTTATTTCCACTGGTGAGTGAGTGGGCCAACTACTGGAGCTTTGGGTCTTAGGAGGAGTATAACCAGACCAATGGACACTTGATGGCAGGAATGGCACAATACATATACCCATTTACTCTCACTTTCATTCACACTAGGCAATTTAAAGTCATTCTTCTAACACATACAGGTCTCTGGGAGGAAGGAAACTAGAGAAAACTGGAGAGAATCCACAGTAACATGGGTAATAATAATATTGATGGCTTACACTTTCAAGATACCCAAAGCGTATCTACAATTAAATCTATTATTTAGTTACTCCGTCAGTTGGTGGTGGTAAACTGCTTCTATAGCCACAGCTACCCTGAGGCACATTGACAGAGATGTGGCTTCTCTGACCACCACCAAACACCAATTGCACAACCACTTTCATAAACCAACTCCAATTTCAATATATTTCAATCAAAACTTGTGTATGTGTACCAATATTTTGGGTAGACAGACACCTTTGTTGCTAAAACCCCACCAACATTCATCATTGTTAATATCATAAACAATCTCATCTACCTCTTATTGCCTGTGCTTAAGTACAATGTCACTGATCAAAAAAGCCCGTTGCTGATTGATTTTTACTTTACAAATCTCCACCTGTAATAGGGGTGTAAGATTAATCGAAACTGAATCGAAAAAGCAAATTTAAAGGTCACAATTAGCAAATCGCAAAGGCTGCAATTTTTTAGTCAGTTTAATATCTCTACACAAAACAGAATATATGGTCAAAAACCCACTTCTCTTGTAGGTTTAACATCTACAAACATGTTCTGAAAGTCATGTGATTCTTGTGGAAGTTTAACAGTTCATATTTTAGTCTTAAGTGTTAATGCTTCCAGACATGTTTCAGATGTGCTCTGTGAACTGATTCTTGGCTTTAAAAACAAATCGCAAATCTAATCAAATTCGTAATATCTGTCATAAAATCGCAATTAGATATTTTTTCAAAATCGTTCAGCCCTAATTCTTAATCCACAAATGAAACGCCTTGTGATCCTAGGAGGACATTATTGTGATAGCAGAGGTATGGGCCCCTGACTGAGTGATTGAATACAACAGTTTCATCCGCGTTCTGGATCCTGCTGACACGCGACTGAGCCAGCTTCCTGTAAAGATCCACGCACCAGAATACATTTCTGTCTCCCTGCCAACCCCGAATGGAGCGCGGCACTTGTTGTTGGAAGAGTTTCAACATCAGCCTACCAAAGACCCAACTGTCCCGGTACTCAGTCATTTTAGAAATACAGCAGATGGAGCCAAGTCATACAAAGACTGGATAGATACAGTCATGTCACAGTCATTTCAGGATGTAGCAGTGTACTGCTGGATGACATCCATATGGAGATTACACAGCAATGGGCATGTCCCCAATTATCTGAAAGTTGTTAACTATGACAATGTGGCCATGATACAGTGCATAGAGTAAATCATGCCAAGTCCAATATTGTTAGCAGTTGGAGCATATTGATTTAGTGTTAGGATTGACAAGTTAGAGGCTGACTAGGATGGAGCTAAAGCAAGCAAACAGATCTCAAGTACCAGTTACTCCTCTATAACCTTGCAATTGGGAAGTAACGATTGAGTATTCTTAACACGTTACTTAGAGGTTAGTTTAAAGAGGCAGTAACGCAAACTAACAACTCACATTCAAAAGTATTGCTTCCCAACACTGGCAAGAAATCCCAAAATAGGGTTATATATAGAATGAAATTAAAAAAACCACGCAACCACTGAGCTTTGTTTTAAAATGTGTGATATAACTAGGGAACTTGCCAAAAAGATATGTAATTGAAGTTCCACAACCAAGAACTATTATTGTGTTTACCTCAAAAAGCCTTCTTAATAAACATGACTTGGCACTCTGCCCTAAAGAAGAAAAGATGTGGAAAAAAAAAAGTTGAAACAGCCCACTGACTCCCATTATGATATGTGTCAATAATTAACACTGACAAATTCTCTCGTTTCATTTCCTTTTCATTGTCATGTTCCCTCTCACCATTTCTCATCTTCAGACCTTATCTTAGCATTGACAATAGCGACCCCTGATACAAATGACTGTTTACTCTATGCTATCGTGGTGGCCTTTCTATTAAAGTTGCCCCAAAATGAAAAAAAAAAGTCCATATACTTATCTTTATTCACATCACGTGGCATAGTGGAGTGCCTGGCTGAGGAGTTCCATATATAGCAAGTTTATTGAAAACCTTATATAAATATATTGCTCCCTGGAGTCTTATTTCTCAGCAGAGGTATAGGCATATTAATCTATAAGCCATAGCAGACCCATTTATTGGAAATGATCTGGAATCACCGAGGTATTTTACAGGATCTTGGTCTGTAAACAAAGGAATAAAGTTGACATAGATTGCTCCAACCCAAAGTCCATTTTACAATTGTTTTTATGGCTCTATAACCTGCATATGATGAGAGCACTCCAACATTTGTGTGGGTTTGTCTGAAGAAGTTCAACATCAAAAAAGTAAGGTTACTTATGGTGGGTACTTCATCCTTAATAGCCTACAACATTAAGCAAAAATCCATACAGTTTTGTGCAAATGCTGTGGGCAAGGAAATGCAATAAAGTAGCAACGCTTCCATGATGATTAACTTAAGCACTGTATTTCAAAATGCAAAGTGAGCATCATTTTACTATTATGAAATGTCCCTTTGCCTCAATATTTGTTTAGTGACTATCTTCCCCCGGTTTAGGTCCACAAAACTCATCTCAGAACAACACAGAAATACCTGTCCTTCAGAAATGTACTGCATATACAGTACAGTGAGTTGACTTTTGTCATGACTAGAAATTAAATGTTTATTTTGTTTAATATAATTTGGAAAGCACATCGAATCAAAACAGTCAAAGCATACTAATTAAGGCAACCAGAGAGCTATAAAATCAGGTGTATCAAAATATCCAGTTTTAAAAAAATGTTTAGCTTGTGGTTACTAAAACTTTCTGAAGCAAATCATTGGAGCTCTGACAATCCAGTTGATGTACTTTTAAAATGTACAACTTACCCATACTTTCAAAGACATTAAAAAATACAACTAGCTTAGGTATATTGTCCAATTGCAACTGGTGGCAACTTTTCACAAACCATTCACACTGACTGGAATAATTGTGAGTGGTGAGATATTTTACAGTATGGCACTAATAGCCCTCAGAGGATTGATGATGCTGCCAGCTCCACACATGTGCCTGTATCTGAGGTAGGTGTGAATCTCGTCTCACGCTGGTCCTGTCCAGCTCTGTCCACTGTTTTTAAACCCCATTTCTGCTGCTGTCGGACACCATTTGTGTGACAGTGAACGCCTCCTCAGCTCGTAGCTTGTCAGATATGTCTCTCACACTTTTCCATTGCGCAGAGCTTTGAGTACTTTAAAGCTGATTTTTTTTCTGTGAAGGTTCAATTCATTCATCCAGGAAGTCAAATCAACGTTGAAGAAAGTTAAAATCAGTCGTCTGGACTTGGGTTTACAGTTGAAGACATTTCGGCTCTCTTTCTAGCTCTTTAAAGCTGATGTTTGAGGTATTTCTTAGCCTAGAAATGATGTATTATATTTTCTTAATGAAAACAAATGATAGTCTGATCCTGTTCTGTGATATAAAGTAGGTACTCCGTCATATTTATTTTTTTGTCTAAGTCCCGTCCCTGTCCAATAAACCACTATACATTTTTCACTGAATGCCGAGTTTTGTCAGCCAGTAACGCCAGAGTTTCAGAAAACTAAATGCTACCGGTCGACAGAGCTGTCAATCAAATGCTGCTGCTGTCTTCCTGCTATGCTGGTAAACCTAAACAAAGACGAGACATGGAGTTTACCTTGGACCTGCTTTTCAAACTTTGAGCAATCTTTGTGTTATAAAAGGATTATTTAAAGCCAAAGCAAGGACAGGTAAGAGTCTGAATTCAGTATAACATGAGTAATGCAGTGGGACTATTTATATTAGCAGAAAACGTAGCCTAATCAATGTAGCATCTCAGCTAGCATTAGCATGGATATTTGACATAATATAAACAAACATTTTAGTTATTACATCCATCTTACAACTTTGACTCCTATAAAAAGTAAATGAAGAGGCATGAATTCAGAGGAATGTTGCGGAAGCGAGGGGAGGGACCTACAGAAGTAAAATAATTTTATTACACTGCTAGGACAATTTGCTTTAAGGTAAGACTAACCGCAGTGCTAGAAGAAAAATACTTAAAAGCAGAACAATGCAACAATTTTGGAGCCTATAATTAATTGAATGCATACGTATATGTACTCTATATTTTAGACTATATTAATGGGCTGACAAAAGGGAAGGTTGCATTGTACCTCTTAAAGATAGTCCAGGGTGTCATACTTTTGGCCAATGGCATATCCATAAGTTACTAGTGACAGCTTGTCAAATAACCCCCCATTTTTATTTACTCAATCACAGTTTTTAATCACTAAATCACTGTTTTTAATTAAATAAAGTGCCAGTCTAAGATGAGTCCAATGCTACATAGTGAAAAACAAAGCAAAATGAAAAAAAAAAATTATTCTTACACACAGTACATATCAATTACTACAAATTATATAGTGCTTTTCTCGGCACTCAGAGACACTTTTTATGCATTATCCATTCACTCCTCAGTCATACTCTGTGGCTGGCATTCTGCGCCTATGGCCCCTCTGACCCACCACCAGTCATACATTCACAATAACACAGTTATACAAAGGCAATGTGGGTTAAGTGGCTTGCCCAGGGACAACAACAGTATGCGCTCAGGCAGGGACCCTCTGACTGCAGGGTGAATGCTTACCCACTGCACCACTGCCGCCCCGAACTTCCCAACACCTTTCCAGGTTGCTTTAATTAACTGCAGTACGAATAGAAAAAAGTACAATTGTGTCAAAGGAAGGCTTCAAACTTTTAAAGTGGTTGAATGGAGGTGAAATATGACATTAAGTGCTTGAAACTGAGGTTGAATACCTTACAGAACATGAACTAGTAGGGAATTTTAATTAAAATCTAGTCCATACAAATTGCAAGACAATTTGATGATTGAATGGCTAATAATTCTAAGAAATATGCTTTGTAGCTAGACATATTCAATCTTGAGTGGCCTTGACATTTGATAAATGCATAATTCTGTTAAAATTAAAATAACTATATAAACCACTTTAAAGTTTATTTTTTATGCCTTTTAAAATGATGGTCAAACCTGGAGAAATAGTTAAATTAATACAAGGTCAAGTGCATGACCCAGGTAAGAAAGAGTACAAAACAGAACAGAAAAAAGCTGTGCATCTAACTGAATATTATGAAGACAATGCAACTTCAGTTTTGACTTTCTTAATTAAACATTTCACCACAAATATTCTGTTTATGTATATACTTAAATTACAGACATTACTTGCATTCTCCATCATTCTAAGTTTAATGACTACGTGCAATATTTTATCCTTAAGAAATGTAGTCAAAAGAAGTGTTGGCAGTCTGAACCAAACCGCTGTTCTGTGTCACAACAGCAACAGTAAGCTCCTCTTTCTTTTAAAAACAAATGTAGCCAAAGCTTTTCACCATGACAGAAGCAAAATGGAGTCAAATGTTTTCGCTTTCTCTGCACTCTCTATTTTGGACTGTGAACCCCTTTTATAACAACTAGTATAAAATGTCTAACAACCGCACGGCAATTACATTTGTTTTATGGAATTTAATTAGTCATGGGATATTCTCTAATGCTTATCATATGACCATCTGAAGTTGAAGATTTTTGCATGCATGTTTGAGTTAGAGAGACGATGCCACACTAGTAAACTTCAGCAGAATGCATTTATACTATCTGAAGCAAAATATTACTAGTACAAATCTGCATATTACACATCTTAAAATGCATCTCTATTACAATTTCCCCTTCTTTTTGTCAACATTAAGTTTGTTTTTTTCTGTCACTGCAAAAAATATGGCCAGATTGAAATTTTCAGGAAAGGTCAGAAAAGGGCCAAGAAACAAGTGATTACTTTTTTTTTTCTTTCACAACACTGTTCAGAATTTGATTTTATATACTGGATTATTTGTCATTTTACACTATTTATTAAGATGAAGAAAAAAAACACATTACAAT
>JAVQKG010129386.1:0-16906 GCA_036025885.1 Hypseleotris bucephala | reverse complement strand
CATCTGGTCTTAGTTCTATCATATTTTGATTTAATATATTTTTTTTTATAATACCACGCCTTTAGTTATTGCATTAGTATCGGTGGATATCGGTCGATCCACAAAGCCCAAATATCGGGATTGGTATTGGGACAGAAAAAGCTGGATTGGTGCATTGGGCTTTTGCAATAATCCTCCTAAAAACATGTACACTTGTCTCACCTAAAAGAGGTAGACAGAGTTCCAGTAAGAGTTAAAAATTCTTGAAAGTCAAATAAATTTGGAATGTCAGCAGTTCTCATCAAGTAGTCCACCTCTCAAAATGTCTGGATTTTAATGTACAAATTGGTTGAACTAAAATGAGTCTAAAACAGGACTAACCCAGGTCTTAATCCAGATCTGGTTCATTTACCCAGGACTAATGCAGGTATCAACTCTGAAATCTAAATGAAGACCAGATATAAATTCGGCATCAGTTTGAACCTCTGACTAAACCAGGACAAAATTGTGCCAAAACCAGGACAAACCAAGACTAAACAATATGTAAAAGATGCAAGCCATATGTAAACAGCAAGGTATTTACTAAATTATGATTTTGCTTCATATCTATCAAGTATGTGCTGCCAATCGAATCTAAAATTAACAGGTTAAACAGACTAAAAGTTCCTCACCCATGTAAAAATGAGACTTAATGGTTGTCAATGTACATCAAGTATCATCCCTGCACTTGACTCCAGAATGTACAAGCTTGTGATATAGTCACTGCAAGATGCTTAATTCACCAATCAACCTCTATACTGAGATAAATCCACTTTATTGCTGTTGAGTAATTTTTTTAAATATAAAGTCAACATTTAGGAAAACTATTACTGACTATTGAATGGTCTTATTGTTTTTGTGTGATTGCGTAATGACTCAGACACACTTGCCACTGTCTGAAAAAAGTCAAACCCACTGTGTGTTTAAATATGAGCCTCAGATCAAGACATACTTTGACACAAAAAAAAAAAAAGAAAAAAAAAAGACTTCACTTAGTTATATTCCCGTTGACGTCGGAAACCTGTTTGAGTTGATGTAAAAATAGCCCACAGATGGAGAGGATAAGTGCGTAGGAAATGGTCTGGCTCTGCTGGTGAGACTGAGACACTGCCCCCAGCATGAGTAATCAGAGTTCACAACATATGGTTCTTAATGCCTTTCTGGAGACAGTGACTAAACCGACAAAAACACACAAAATAGCAGTCGAACAACAGCTCTTACAGATAACAATTTGGGACTATAATTCTCAGCAGATTACTTTTAGATGTCAAAATGAAACACTTACATATATAGTGACAGGATTTAGTCTGGCTTGTTTTCTTCTGTCTGATTTGTTCCTGGGTTAGTCATAATTTACTCTTGGTTTGACCTGGTTTAGTCAAAGTCCAAAGTTCAAACCAGGCTTTGTCTTTGTTTGTTAAAGCTATGTTGTGTTGTTGGCCATTTTGTTCCTCTCAAAGAACAGCTTGTACCAATTAATATCTATTGACGGTAGACTACGCTAAGAAGGGACTATGAAAAAGTTGAAGAAATAGGTTTGTCCTTGTTTTAAAAGAGCTTTGTAAAATCAGTAGAAATGAATGCACAATTGTTTTAACAAGTAAACTGAGTATTTAGGAAATTGATGATTTACATGGATTTCTTACAAGGAGAACAGGAGAAAATATTGAGCAGCATGAAGGATGGACTCATTCACTAACTAGTCTAAAAAACAAATCAAGGTCCTATATTCTACAAAGTCAACTTTTCTGAGCTTTTAACTGTGTTCTATACCTCAAAACGAAGTTGCATTCTGTTACATTCTGGCATGTTTGAGTAATTATGTTTAGTCCCGACACAAATGGCAACTCCAGGGTTGTTTTTTAGCTTGCTCAGAAAACGTATACTTATCTATCCCCCATCCGTTCAAGCCTTGAACCCCAAATTGTGATTTTCTTTTATAATTTGACATTATCCCAGTTAAATTGGACATGTGTTTTGGTGTGTGGCCTTCACCTGGCTTCACATACATTCCAATGTAGAACATGGGCCACGGATATTACTGCTCCAGGCCATGTACCATATGTGCGGAAGAAAAGAAAAGAAAATGCCAAATATACCAAGGGTAGGTAATCTTGCTTCTTAAATGAATCTTACTTGAACACAAAGGTTGCTTCACAGGGGTACGTTGCTGTTTCTGCTGTTTTTTGTTTAGTTTTATTTTTTTACTCTATGGAGCAATCCATGGAAAGAATGCAAATAATACAGAGTAGACTAGTAATAGTACTTAAGTATGACTACAAAAACACTTTTTTTACTTCTTGGAGCTCTATTCTGTAAAAGCCTATTAAAAAGCAATTTGTGTTTCTTTTATGACGTGTGACCTGACCTGAGACTTAATAAACTTCATTGGTGCATTCCTTCTAGCCGGGCTTTTTTCCCCAAAAGATGCAAGGTGGAGGTTAAAAAAAAGTAATTCAGTTTAAAATGTTTATTTTGTTACTGCATCGACTCCAAAGCTGTTTAATGGTGGTAAAACATTGCATTTTCAGAAATAACTCAAATGTATGAAGTGGTATGAATGCCAGGTAAATAAAACCCTTTTCATATATACAAAAGAATGTAATGAAGCTCTGCTAATTGGCAAATCTTTTACCTTTTTTGTGGCATCTTAACAGCACTGATGTTTTTCTTCTTGCATCAGATGCACCTAAATAATTATTCTGCCTTATTAAGCATGTTCATATCATGTGAAAATTCCTCCTTTGTTTGCTTACATGTCACCATCTTGGATTTAGTACCACCTATTCATTTATTTGAGTCCACAAGCAAATTCCCCAGTGTATACAACAATAGGAGTTTTCCTAAAGGTGCAGTGTGACATGTAGTCTTGAGAGATGACAGCTTTGCTTGGGCACATTGGTATAAAAGCCCAAATTGAATGTTGTGCCTGTAAACACCATACTCCACAAACAATGGCATGAAAGTAGAATGTCTATATCACATCATGGTTAGCAGAAGATACTATAGCTTTGTGGAAGGTCTTTCTGTGTGGAGTCTGCATGTTCTCCCTCGTGTCTGCATGGTACTTTAGAGTTTTCTCCATCAGTGCTAATGTTGATTCAAAGCCTATGTATGAAATTGAATGAGGGTAATGGTTAACTACAAATTTGAGGGTTTTGTTGGTCTGTTTGCATCCATGGAGTTTGTGGCCCATTTGATTTGTGGCTAAAATAGGATCCACTTTCCTCTCCTCACTAGTGTCACTGCTGGGGAACTGGCAGTATAAAAGCAAAGAAAACAATGAGGCTGAGAACTACTCAGCCTCATTGTGCCAGAGCACAGAGAGTTGAACAGAGTCCAGTATAAACACCATCAATGCCACCACATATTTTTCAACTGTGGAGTTCAGGCAAGTGCTTTCTACTGACTCATTTTTGTACCTAATGTACTCAAGGTAATCCAAGCAACATATGGAATAATTATCGTTTCTTAATGCATCGATTTTATATAGCGCTTTTCTGGCCACTCAAAGACGCTTTACAATTGCATTATTAATTCACTCCATACACTGGTGGTGGTAAATACTGACGGAAGTGTGGCTGCCAGTTTGCGCTCCGACCATCACCGACAACAGTCATACGGGCACATTCATTCTTAGGCAATGCGGGTTAAGTGTCTTGCTCAGGGACACAACAACAGTATGCGCTCAGGTGGGGATTCGAAGCAGCGACCCTCTGGTTGCACCACTGCCAAGTTAGGAGCATTAATGCATAGGAGCTAAAATTGTGCTGTTCATTGATAATATAGTGACACAAATAGGCTGCAAATAGCGTATTGCTTAAGTAATTGTATGGTTTTAGAGAAGTTTACTTACAATACAGTGCTTAACCCATAATTGATATGTAGGCTAATTCATCTATAACCCAACAAAAACAAAATATGCTGTCTGTGATTTTATAATTAAAAGACAGGCATTATAATAAGAAAATAAATAAATAATGGTAAAGCTTAACTAACATTGCATTAAAAGTTTACTTTAAAAACCTTGTTAATTTAACAGCCTATATGTAATAGTCATGTAATGATCCAAAGATAGTGCCAAAAAGGACTTAACCATGCTAAGATCTGCACTATTCTGAACTGCATGTCTGTAAATGATAGGCTATATAAAATAGTACAAAAATAGTTTTTGTTCCATAATTAGAAATATTTAATTTAGCCTATAGTTGATGGAAAATATCAAAATTACATTAAACCTGGTTTTATACCATCTTATAGCAGTTTCTGATTGCCCTTAACACAGCAACAGCTTTAGTCTGACCATTGGGCACAGTGGCCCGCCCCGAGCCCCTCATCGTGGCAGGTGTCCCTTATTTTTTTGTTGTAAAGGTGGCAACCCTAGGAGCCTGTCAGAGCAACTTTGGGCTTTAGACAGATAAAGCCCTATCATAAGCTACGGACAATTAGTGAAAGTGCTTCACATACTAAGCAAGATACTATTTAAAATGCAAAGAAAAAATTTGCTACTCTATCTTCAGTAAATACAGTGTGAACTAGTAACATAGGGCAGCGCATCCAGAGCATTTGAATTGGGGCTCGGGAGATTGAAGAGCCCACAGGCATGATCAAACCAGGACAGAGCTAAACCGGGTCTAATTTAGAACTACACCAATGGAAACCAATATGTGGTTGGGGACTGAATAGTGGAAGGGACAAGGTTAATACCAGGACAAAACAATGTCTAAACCAACGTGCTTTAGGGCCCTTTCTCACATGCCACTGTGAACTACATAATGTAACATATCAGCTTTAATGGTTTCACACTTTCAATTAGCTTCCCTCTTTGTGTTCATGAGTGTCAGTCCTTATACCTATTGATACTTGTTCTAAAGCAACCTTCTCTCCCCCACTAGTGTCACTGATGTGGATCTGGCAGTATAAAAGCAGAGTAAACAATGACGCCGGGGCACAGAGGGTTGAACGCAGTCCAGTATAAACACTATCAATGCCATCACTTCTTCGCCTTGGCTGCTGCTGCTCACCGCGGCTTCCCCCTGAGCTGTGCTATTGGAGTGCCAGGCCTCTAATGTTTATGCATGGGATGGCAGTGCCCTCTCTGCACTGCAAAATGTGACAACTGTTTTGTTTTTCCTCTATGAAGCTTATAGAGTTTCAACGAATAGGAACCAAGGTACAAGTTTAGAAGCAACAATGAAGAAGCCTCATGTGAAAATAAATAAATGGAGAGACATTGCATTTGCTTTAAGGGACAGTAGAAAGAGGAAGGAAGCTTAATTCACCCTTCATGTTAAAAGTCACCTACCCCAGCAACTATGGGCCTTGGGTTGGTTCATCCTGGATAAGCACCATGTAATTGCAGGGGTAACATTTAGAGAAAGGCTACCATTGGCTCAATCATTAAGAGCAATTATATAAATCAACCTTTCAAGTAGTCAATCATTCGAAACTATGTACATATTTTGAGTTTTTACAGTGTGCCCCCTCCCTCTTCCCGGTTGGAGCTGATGTTTCTGTTTAGTCTTGTCGCTTGTCTCTAGGCATGAGGACTCAGGGGGAATTGAAATGGCTGTAACTTGGCAAGCACTGTATGGCATCAACTCTATCAGTATTCCTCCGAATTGTCCTCCTTTATTCCACAGTACCAGAGTCTAACATGCAGTATATAAAGTATGTGCAAGGGAGACTGCATATTATCACACTGTCGCTGTGGTGTGGAAATGATGCTACAAGTCTGATGGATGTCTCATTTGAAATACTGACAATGATGGATTACTCAAGTTGCCTTTGGTATTACATGGTCTGCATACAACTTACAACACTTACTACAACTAATAGATATGTAAGTGTAGTAAGTATTAATATAATTTATCATCACAATATGCAGAGCTTACAATGCTCACTCCCGCATTGTGGGTTCAAAGCTCATGACAGTTTGCCCAAAAATAAAATAATAATAAAAATCATCATTGCAGTTGGCTTGTCCTCCCTGTGTTATTGTAGATTCGAACTAGCTTGCTTCCAACATCCAATGACAATCATTTGTTCAGTGCATTTGTAAATTGAAATGTCTTCGTGTCTCTGTGTCAACCCTGCAAAACTATTGTTCAAGTTGTACCTTAAGACTCATAGCATCTGCAACATCTAATGGGACAGTAATTTTTTAAGACTAGAACTGAATAGCTTGACAATAGAAAAAAATACTATTACTACTTGTAATTTAAAATAAACTTTGTTTGTCTGGGAAATTTATATCAGCCACAATGAAAATACAAGTAAATGTAGAAGTAGTGTTTTCAGAAAATTCAGTTGTATTTTAAAGTATATTTAATGATCTATATCACTTCCTGGGTCACTGAATTGTAATACTGAATATTATACCAATTTCCAGGCTTGGGGGTAACCCATATAAAAATATATTGACTGTAAGAGCCACTTCATGTATCAGTAAACCACAACCTGCTCTGGCTTTGGTCCAGACGTTCCATTATGGCATCAACACACCACAGACAAGCAGCACTGATATACATGATAAGAGGCTTATTTGATTCCTACAGGATACTTTATATGGCACTTTTAATTTACAAAACCCGCATAGAAGTTTGTACAAATGGGAAAATAAAAAAACATCACCTTAGTTAGTTTCAAAAATCAATTTCTTTTGATGTTTACAGAAAGTTGTAGTTTGTTATCCACACAGGATTTTAAGGGTTTTGCATAATACTGCTGAAACTAGGACGAATTCAATTCAGTTTTACCAATACAATTCGGTGCAAAGACTTTAATCCTTGTGCTGTGCGAGATCCCTGATTACAAAAGGTAGTTGGTGTTAGACAAAAAGTCAGAAATATAATTGGAGTAGGTTGTTATATTCATAAAAACAGTATCTGTGGTGGTGCATAATATTTTTGTCTTTCCAAAAGATATGTGTCAGATTTAAAAAGTTTGTCATTGTTTTACCCTTGGTTTATACCTGGTTTTGATTTATATAGTTTTGTCTTAAATCATATTTCCTGTATATCTTTAAAGTAACATACATATGGAAATAAAATCCTAAAAAATTCTATGATCATACAAAATGTATATAATATAAAGGGGAAAAAAACTAAACACTTACAGCACATACACCCATGATATTTCCATGGTTGCCTTCGCTGATTCAAATGTATCATGTGCTACAAGCTGGATACTGGTAAAATACGTTTTTCAAACTCACGATAATCCATCTTGAACTTCCTGATCCGCTTGCCTTCCGAACTGCTCAACCAATGGTGTGGCGGTTTGCAATTGCTGCAAAAACAAGCCTTGAAACAATAACAATGTTAACAACATGGGGAAGCCAAACATATGTTTGCTGCTATACCTTTACCAAAGTTTGAAAATGATACAATAATATTTTTTATATACAATTTTACTATAAGAGCAGTTTTTGTATTTTTAAAATCTTAATCTGCCTTTGTACCAATAAAAAATGACAAAAAGCACATGTTTTGTCCAAGTGTCATTTATTTAAGAAAACATGTTTATTACATGACTCAACTGCTGCATTTAGCCCTAAGTCTCTTTTTTACAACTCTAGTACAAGTTTATTCACACGACCCACCAAACAAAAAACAAACTGTTTTCCATTTTGTGGGCCTTTTTCAATAATTACAAAATCTTCAAAGTGTCTCCAAAAATAAAAATAAAGATTGATGACTGAAAGATAAATAGATAAATAACCAAATATCCCCATGAAATCCATCAGTCAATAAATAAATAATACAATAAATAACATTCAAAACATCTTTGGCCAAGCCTGGGCCACATTGGTGTAGTGGATGCCTCAGCAGCTCAAACTCTGCAGGTCATTAAAGACGATATTGAATGAGTTGCATGGATTCGAGTGTAAGAACAATTATATTGAGGCACTTTTAAGGATGTTGTAGGAAATGGCCAACGTTTCCTTGAGATTTTCCCCAAGAGGAAACAAAATGGACGACAAACATTCAATTGAAAGCTAATTGAATGACTGCATTGCTAATTGGCTGAGAAAATGTTACTGCTTTTACAATTTCGGGACCGACCATGACAAAATAGTGCAGGCAAAACAGTGCATAAACAAAGAAAATAAAAAAAAATAAAGTGAAGAAATTGAGAAAAACATAAATTGTCAATGTGTGTTTTCCGTCGTGGTTGAGTCCGACTGTGTTTCCGAGTGTTCGCCAAAAATTCCAGCTAGTGTCTTAAAGCGTGGGCCCCAGTCGTTGAGGTATTCGTAGTCCTCTTCCGGTTCTACTACGTGGGAATCAATGGAACTTAGCGACTCTGCCACCGATCCATCCCCTTCGTAGGCATATGTCGCCAAAGAGTCATAAGGTGGCGCTGAATTGTCCGTATCGTGGTCTTTCAAACGCTGGTTGATAAAGTCCCGGATATCTTCGCTGTCTTGGGATGCCGCGGGGGGTTTCTGAGGGGTGCTCTTAAGCCTCTCCGGAGGTTTGACGTCGCGCCGAAACATGTTGTCGTTGACCACTTTGGGATTGCGAAGGGTGCCCATGTCAAAAGCGTGGGTGTCCTCCTCGCCCCCACCCTCGTCATCGTAATGGATGACGTTGTCCCGAATGTCCTCCTTAGACGACATCAGGGTCTCTTTTTTCTTCTGTCGCCGCAAGCCCACGTACAGCACCACGATCACTGCAGGCAAAGAGAGTATTTCAGTGTCAAGGTAAGGTTACAGTTGTGGCACAGTCAAAAAGTTCAATGTTACCTTTAAGTGCCAATTCTGCTACAAAGATATTGATAATGGACATACACAGAACTGAAATATCTCTCACACACAACACTTTAAGAACAAGCTAGTAAAGAAATCTAAAAAAAAACATTTAAATTGAACAGAGCACAAAAGGGTTATTTTGGTAGATTAAAATCAGTGCAAGTTGCAAGTGCATTTTATTCCGTTCTTTTTCTTGTCTCACTGCAGAATTTGAATTGGCTACAGTCAATAAAATATTGCATCTCACTGCAATTTGCCATTTTAGTGTCATGGAGATATCCGTTTTTGGTAATATAACACACCATTTTATTAATAAATGAAATGAAAGACATTTTCAAACTAGTCAAAATCTGCTATGGATTCTTACTTTCTGAATTATTGAAGATGCACGAGTCATTCTGCAACCACTACAGATCTGATCAATAAAATACAATGGTTCTTGATACATGGTCTGGAGTACATTTGTCTTGAAATGTACAGATGGTGCCTGCAAATTGTGCTACATCAAGAAATGTTCAATAAGGTATGTGTAAATCTTTTCAATCTGAACCGTATATTGTGACTTTTCAAGACAGTAAACCCACTCTAATTATTCTAATTTATAAAAATACTTACATAGACAAATAGGCCCTTTTGATGTGTATGTTTTTCTAACCCTACCATCACAAAAAACATGAACTCAGAACTGCATTTTCTCTGAGCCATATTTCTTGTCAGCTCAATCTGTCTACTTCACTTGCCCCTCATATTTTCCCTCAGAAATGTAAAATATATGTTTTCCCTGCTGGGCTTATGATGCCGCAGCAGCATCTGGTATGCACAGTCATGGCTGGCATAAGCTGGAATGATTCAAATGAAAGTCCAATAAATACATTCAAATCAGGCAAAACATAAATTTAAGTAGGTCTCATCTTTCTTATCCTCTGCACTTCCTCTGCTGCTTTTCTTGACTCTTAAGTGATTTCAGTCTGCCTTTGTGTAGTGTGTGAGCTCCTCCTGGTGGACAATATGTAGATTTCAATAACATGAAAAAATAGAGCTCAACCCTATCCAGATGAAAGAGTGTCTGGACTGGTTAATTTCTCATTTGGGACAAACTGGGTCACATCGACACGTCCCGCACAGGAAGTAAGTAGCTAAATGGAAATTTGCACAGCGTGAATCCTGGTTTTATGTTCTTTGCAAGGGACAGACTGACAGTTTTGGCAGCAGCTGCAGCCTCGGGAGCGAACTTTGAAGACATTTCTCGGAGATCAAAAGACGACACTCACAAAAAAACTCCACACAGACCACTGCACTTGTACACTAAATCTTAAAACAGAGGAGGGTAGATTGAATTTAACAAATACATTAATAATATTAGGTCATTTGTAGGAGTCAAGGTGGCAGAGTTGTTGCATCTACACATAATCTTTTTGGATGTTCTCTGCATGTCCTATATGTATTACTGTGGGTTCTCTCCGGCTTCCCTGCACCAAGACATGAATGTGTTAAAAGATAGTTTCTCTACCGTATCCCTATAGAATGAGAGTGAATTGTGGTCTGACTGTATGTGTCTCTGTCGACCCTGGAACAAATTTTGATTTGCTGGAAAAAATAGTAACTGTTGTTTTTTGTAATGTGTATTGAGCTACCTATTACACATACATAGTTTACATATTTTTTTATTAGCAAACGCTTATAGTGATTAGAAATGCTACTTTACAGCAAATTGTAAAGTAGTAGGTGTTTTGCATTCTACATGAGTGCCAGTAGTAGAAATTAAGTGTGGTTAAGTGTGCCATACAAACACACAAGTAAACTTGATCCCATTCACCCATGTGCAAGTGAAGTCAAAATTGTATTACTACACAGTTAATAAGGTCATTTAGCACCAAAAAAGCCTGTGGTGTTTTGTCTTTACCCGAGTACCTCTGTTGCTTCACACAGTACTGACACAAGGTAATATAGAAACACTAATTTGCTCAAAGGAATGAATGTGAGAGTGAAGTGTCTGTCTCCAGCTCTGCGGTTGTACAGCGTATAGTCATTGCTAAATGAGAGGTTGGCAACCATTTGATATTGCCATTGTGTCCTTGGGCATGACACATTATCCATCTTGCACATGTGATTGTAATACCCTTGTTTGGTGGTGGTGGTATGGCTGCCACATCTCTGTCAGTCTGCCTCAAGGAATCTAGAGGTAGCTTAAGGACTCAATTGTGCTTTGTGTTAAAAGAAAAGCAAACCAAAGCTATTGTTATTGTTGTTAAAATAACTAAATGCATCTATCGTGACTTCATAACTACTTGAGAAATGCAGTTGCCAGTTGTTGCTTTAGAATAATACAGACAGGGTAAATATCTATTTAAAAAGAACATGTGCTTTTTATCTCAATTTAAGCTGATAACGTAACCTAAACTTGACTTTCTGACTTACTCTAATGGCTTGCAGAAATGTTTTGGCTCTGATTACAACATATTATGGAGATTTAGTAGAAAGTAAATGTATTTCCATGCAGAGGTCACAACCATCCTTGACTCCCACTTTAAAATACGAACTCAATTTAACAACCCACCTTCTCATATTCATAATTCAGCCAATGACACCATAAACCTACAGTAACTCCTCCGCTCTATGCAGATGAGTTTGGGCATCATTAATGGTAGTGAATAAAGGGGGAGTTTTACAGCCATGACCTTGTGGGAAATGTAAAACGTGTAACCGCGGAAACAGCCACGGGCCAGAAAGATTAGATTTAGTTTATAGAGCCAAAGCAGGGCCCCTCCCTCCAATCTCCCCACGTCTCACTCAATGACCAAATTCATGTGGGTCTTATAATTAACTGCAGTCTCTCCAGGGAGGGAGGGCGGCCAACCCATCTCTGACGGTCAGCACAGAGGGCAGGGAAGAGGAGAAAGATGTGGTGTTGTTGAAGTTTAACATATATAAGGAAAGCAGTATATCAAATTCAAAGTCAAATGTCAATGTTAAAAATTATATATAGTGTATTTTGATGTTGTCGCTGCTCTAAGTCAATCATCTCTTCCACTTAAACATTTTATGGTTGGTGACTTGACTTTTGTGTCTATTCCAGTATCTTAGGACCTTATATTGGGTATACACAGTGGACCATGGCTGAGTAGTCACAGGGTTGACACAGAGACATAAAGTTACAACCATTCACTCTAACATTGATTTACTATGGGCAATTGTATTTGGCCGATTCTCGTGACACATGCATCTCTTAATGTAATGGGATGAATTCGAAGAGAGAACCCACAGTAACATGGAGAGTAACTGTGGACTCCACTTAAATCTTGGTATTTTAGAAGTGTTTTATTTAGTCTCGTTATTGTCCATACTGTTTTCTGAACCTGCCCAGACACTACTGCACTTTGGGCAGTAGTGATACATAAATGTGATATGTGATTAAACTTGACCTTGGCCACTTACAAAAAAAAATATCTTGTGAGTTACTGCCTCAAGTTTCCTTGTTAATGTCAATGCAATATATCAAAAACACATTGCTATTTCTTTCTACAAACCTTTTTCATGGTTCATCAAAGCTCAACTATGGCCTTTTTATTTAAATTCTTGTTTTAGCTGTTAAGACTAATTTTCTCTTATGAGGACAATGGACGGAACTCTCCTACATTATAATCTCAGTCCTATTTTAGCCCTGATTTAGTATCGGTCTTGACTTTGACTGGTGGTATGTAAAGTTTAGCTGGCTTAGACTCACCTAATAAAATGATGATACATAGCAGAATAGCAATGAGTGCCCCTGTGCTAAGTCCGACAGGGAGAAAGATGGCCTCGGCGCTGCAGGTGAGCACAGATCCATCTAACTCACAGCCACACACTCGGATGGTTAAGGTCCCCGTGCTGCTTTTGGGAGGGTAGCCATTGTCTTCAATCAAAACAGGCAAAAAGTAGATCTCCTGTAGGCGTCGTCTGAATCCTCCACGTTTTGTCACTATACCGGCTGTGTTGTCTGCAGAAAAATAGGAAAAAGGTTTTAGAGTTATGTCAATTGATTATATTTCTAAAGTGTTAAAGGTGTAGTGTGTAAGTTTTCTAAAGTAAAAAAATATATAAAATGAAAAATGTTTATCTGACCTGTTCTGTGGTGTAAAGTAGGTAATCTATAATAATGATTATTTACTTTAAATGCTTCCCTGGCCTCTACAGCAACGTCAAATCAAAGTTTGTGAGATATCACTTTGACCAATAGTAGTTAAGTTTTACTTTAGTACCTCTTCTGGCCTCTTTAGACTTCTTACAATCAACTTTACATCATATAATCAATTTTAAGCATTTTTTTACTTTTCTTTCTCTAACTTTAGGATGCTTATGGACTACATCTTTTAGGGGTTAAACGTGATCTGCATTGCTACAAAAGTACTTTCAACGGATAGTTTGTTAGATCTCTAATGTTGTTTGAAATTGTGCATACTTTGATGAAAGCAATGCTAAAAGTCTTAAAAATGCACAAAAAAGTTATTTGAAGTGCTCAAGTCTGAAGATTTGGCCGAAGGAGAAATAATACATCAATCATTCTTAAAACTTAAAATATCTAAACTTGTCTAAATGTTGCACACCAAAGGCTTGTCTGTCAAAGTTCTTTAGACTAGTCTAAAAGTGATGAGGCTACATCACAACTTGTTTTTGGTATTATTATCTTGTCTTCATTTAAACTTATCACTTTTAGTTACTTTGGACTAGTTTAGCTTAGTTAAGAAGTATAGTTTAAGTTATAGGTTGATCTAATGCTACATACTATACATGTGAATCAGCCATCAGTGCATTAGACATATACTGCAAGGAAGTAAGAACAAAAAAATACATTAGAAACTAGACAACACTGTAATTAGGCAAAGAAAAGAACACAGAAAAGTCTTCAGAACACAGAAAACACTTAATTTTGAAATTCCTGTTTTTGTAAGAGTAGCTACAAAGTAAAAAAACAAGAGTTTAAAGTTGAAAACATATTACAGTAAGCATTTCTTTAACACATTCTCGCCCATAACCCTCAACTTACAGAAAATGTATTATTTAAGAACTGCAATGGCCTTGGTAAACTTTTTGTCACTTCGCAATTTTTTGCTCATATTTTTGTTGTCTCGTAGAGTGAATGTAAAGGCCAAACAAATAGAAAATAACTATGTGCGATAGGATTTGGATAGAGTAAGACAGCGGGTTGGATGAATAGGGGATGTGTCAGCTCCGACTTGGCTGGTTCGGTGTATGTCGGCCATCTTGTCTGACCCCTGTCAAGTGCATTTAGTCCCGTTCTCCAAACTCCACACTTCTACTGGACAGGAGGTCAGGCGCTTTAGCACACCTTGCATGTCATTCGCAGACATTATTTTGTTTTCTATACTGCCTCCCTTCTCTCCTATCTTGTGCTGCTGTCTCCTGTCTCGCGTTTAAAAATTGAAAACTTAACCTTATAAAAACTTTAAAAAATCTAGAAAACCAATTGGCTTAAATACTAGTTGATACCAATTTAATTTTTGTTAGTTACACCAAATTATTTTTGTTCACATTAAATTGACATTTGAGACTAATGTTATTACGATGCACGTATTTATTTATTTGGAAGTGATTTGTGACTTGACTTGAAAACTAGAAATTTAAATTTTTTTGTCTTTTATGTAAGGTTAACTTGTCGAATAATACCGTGTAGCTCGGGGAGGACATGCAGACTCCACTTGTAATGTTTCTGTAGTTTATTTTCTACCTCTCTCCACTCCCAGGCTTGTGTTGTTGTCTCAAATCTGGCATTCACATTGTTTTGGATCTAGACACAGCTAAAGGGGGGTAAACCAAAGCCAGTGTGTCCGAGGGCTAAAAGTCGAACTGAGGTTTAGGAGCAAGGGCTTGTCATAAAAACTCTGAATGCATTTGTTATCCTGCTTTCTTCTTCTTCCTGACACCTTTTTCATTACATTCCTTTGTGGTGAGACTTCAAAGATTTCAGAGCCAGAGGTAAAGTGCCATTTCTAGGCTTTTTATGAACTTCACAAGTCTAAAAAGTTGTGCCAATAACAGCCTTAAAGGTGTAGTCTGGAAGTTTCCTGAAATAATGACTTTGTTCTCAGGTGTAAAGTAGGTAATCTATTATTTTACTTTAGTCCTTCCACTAGCCTCTATAACATCAGTTCACAGTTTTTGGGTTACCACTTTGACCAATAGCAGCCAACTTTACTTTAGTCCCTCCCTCTACAGACTAGAGATTAACCACTTTAAATCATAGAACAGAGTCATATAAGTAATTTCTATATTTTATTTTTTTATATTTTCAATTTTGGGGGGAACATACGGTCTACACCATTAAAGTTAGTTTGCCCTCCAATATGCATGTCAGTGACCGTACAGTGAAATTGTTAAATCAAAACAGTTTTAAAGTAGGTCATTCGTGTGTCTTAGTATTTGCTAATAATTCATTGAAGACTTACTCCCAAAGTCTCTGACAGTGAAGTTCTTGTTCTTGCCCTCCTCTTTCACACCTTTGAAGGAAAACTGTTGTCCAGCGGAGGGGAGATCCTGGTCTTTTGCACTGAAGGTCTGAATTACCTGCAGCACAGTTTACATTAAAAGAGAGAAAACATGTAAAGGCACAGCAAGCAGCTGCAAGCAATTTGTAGGGGGCGCTAGGGAGCCAATCACACTTTGACATAAGACTTCTCATTTTAGGCAACCCCCAGACAGCTTTAATGTTTATGTTATCTATTAAACTATTACAAAAATGTTACTAATGATAATCTTTACTTAATGATTGATAGTGTCCACTTATTACAGTTACCTGGTATTTTTACACTGGCTCTACTCAACCACAGACAAATTGGATCAAACTCTCCAGATTCATTGTAAGTGTGTCTCTTGGTAGATGTCTCACTAACCTAACACTTCCAGATAGAGCACTGCTGACTCAGCCACCTGCCTCTCCCTCGTCTCTCACCCCAGTCCCTCCCTTATATCTCACCCCAGTCTCTCCCTCGTCTCTCACCCCAGTCTCTCCCTCGTCTCTCACCCCTGTCTCTCCCTCGTCTCTCACCCCTGTCTCTCACCCCTGTCTCCCCCTCGTCTCTCACCCTTGTCTCTCCCTCGTCTCTCACGCCTGCCTCTCCCTCTTGTCTCTCACCCCTCCTTCCCCTCGTCTATCACCCTTAAACCTGATGCACCTTCAGTCTTAGTCCAGCTGTGGTCCGGTTCGGTGCTTCTGACCCACTCATGATTCTATGCATCACTACACTTCCACATTCAAAAACACAACAACAAAAATGGTACACATCTTCAAATATTAGACTAAGTAATTTTTCGAGTTTTTCGGGAAACACAGAAAACTAACTTCTACACGTGTCATGAGATAATGATAAAAAATACCCATGTTGCTTAATTACGTAATACAATGGAGTAAAATAGGCCGATTTTTGAACACTAACTTTTTTGACTCTGTCCATTTTAAATCCGACTTAAATGGAGAATTTGTAATTCTACAATGGAAAGGTAAAATAATCTTGAAACCTTAAAATAATTACCTAAGTCACATTTTTTTGGCTAAAACTTTGCTATCCCATGAGTGGTTAATCACTCAAGATGAATGGTGCTGGCAAAAAAGAATTTGTCAATGTTAAAAATATTCTACCGGTATACACTCTTTAGTACAAGTGTTAGCAGCTGTTTTCCAATTGCAGATGCTGTAAATGTGTTCTGCTTTAAGCCTACTCTGACAAGATGAGCTATATTACAATTTCATCTGTGCATTTTACTTATTTGAAAAGTACTGCATTTAGCAATATAACATATCCAGCACTTTACAGCACCCTAACCATATAAAGGATAATAAAATACAAGGAATAATCTGTTTTACTATTGACACATACAGTATATTCCACCAATATCCTGCGTTTTTCATTATAGATGCATTTTTCATTTCACAGTCTGATAACACAGGACTCTAAAACAGTAAATGTGAATCTAGTTATTTTTACTTTGCATGCATTTTTACTGGACTTTAAATCAACAACTATGCAGTATATAGACCCACATACTGGATATCATATTTCTGTGATCATAGAGGAACACTAAAAATACTTAACACTTAAATATATAAAAATAAAATAAATAAAAACCAGGTGGCTCTAA